>JAHZMX010005971.1:0-50536 GCA_027743895.1 Seira musarum | reverse complement strand
CGTTAAACTGTGACAAAGTTATCGCAGTCACGGACAGACGGACAGACGGACAGACGGACGGACGGACAGACGTGATCGCATAATGTTACAAACTTCGTTTGCAACATAAAAATGGGAGAAAGCACTTTCCCTTAAATTATATTCCGGATATAGTTTAAACACTGAATTAACCTTATTGTTGACACTAATATATTCGAATGTCGAATGTATGAAGTCCATTCATGGCTTTATTATATCTATATGATTATGATTAGCATCATCATCCTTTTGTGGGAAATGACTTTTCTCTAATTTCCATATTACAGCACGACAATAACGTAATTTCCTTTGTGGAATAAAATACGGTAGTTGACTAGCTGGCATACGCTTAAGTACTTTTTTTATTCCGTCAGGTTTTTGTTCGCCAACGTCAACAGCAACAGCTAAACAAAGGGAAATCTTTATGCTGCAACTTATCACAACGGCCCACATAATTGCAGTGATACGACAACGCGCAGATATTTTACTCAAATGGAATGGTGAAGCAGTTTCCACTTATCCAGTCCAAGCTTGGCTTGGCATGAAGTTGGAATGACTTAACC
Source organism: Seira musarum (assembly GCA_027743895.1). Taxonomy (NCBI): domain Eukaryota; kingdom Metazoa; phylum Arthropoda; class Collembola; order Entomobryomorpha; family Entomobryidae; genus Seira; species Seira musarum. Next base: position 49,955 of record JAHZMX010005971.1, on the reverse strand, counting down.
CCGCTATATTTTCTTGGCCGGAAAATCATACTAGAGTAAAAGAGAGGCAATTCATTTTGGATAAAATGTTCTTCATTTTGGATAAAAAGCGTATTCCAGTGTTTTCACGTCAGTTGCACTCTCCAAAGTCATCATTCGTCACATTCCCAAATTCCGAAAGCTTGCGTGACATCATTACGCCCCTGAATGGCTCATGGTATCATTATCACGGGACGGTTTTGTCCAAAGTGCCAAAAGCACACTCCCCCTTGAATGACATGCACGTTCACGTTCGTTCTTCCTTCATTCGAGGATCAATAAAGAAATAAAAATGGTGATAAACATCGATTACGTAAGAAAAAACAGATTTGTGGGGTAAAAGACACCATTATGCACGCGGCCCACTATTCAGGAAATATTATGATTCTACCAATGCCCCACATTCAAATTGTGGTTTGTTGTTTGGCATAAAACAAAAGTGCAAATGAGGTAGAATTTTCACAAATAAGTTGATAATCATGATCATGATGATGGTGATGATGATCATCATTTCCAACGCCAACAAACTAGCAAAAGCTAGTAAAGACCACAATGCGGGTTTGATTTGGTAAAGCTCATATCTCTCCACGGAGAATAGTGGATCATTGGATCAAGTTAAGTCATGTAGAAGCGAGAACCCACCTCTGCAAAATAAGATCAGGTCAGACCAGGTCAAACTGGAATATTTAGGTTGTCGTGTTTGTTCGTGTTCAGAGATTCATGAGCTCATTTTTTCGTAATCATAATCATATCCATACAATGTTTGTGTGCTTTCTCCCCATCGGCCTATCCTTTCAGATTGCCTTTGGTGGTCTGGTCTGGTTAGTTAGGTATAATGAATCACGCAAAAAGTTATACATTTTATGATATGATGAAACTTCTCTCTATCTCTTTCAGCGTCGAGTGAAAATTCTCAATTCTCCTAGGCACACCTAACCAAACAGGATGATCCCATACGATCTCATCATTGCATATTATAGCACAGCTTCCTTTTTTTCCTTCTGTGGGGAGAAGCGAGAAACATCACAATCACGAAATAATGCCGGCTATACATATTTATTATGCCAAAAGGAGAAAGATTTTTCGTTATTCTAAAGGTTGGCTCTCTTGATAAAAACCACTTGATATATAAGAGATATTATGCGCATGCATAATGTATGCCGTATTCACCATAACCCCCCACTCTGGTTTTTGGTTTGGTCCAATTCACTGCAGAACCTCATGCCATGCCTTCATCATCATCATCATTCTCAACGTCATCCTACTTGTTCCGCTCTTTTTCTTGAGGATTATTTCCCTCTTTTTGTTAGACCCTTTCATGCCTAAATATATTGGATTGCTAATGCCATCATTTGCCTCCATAGTGGTAACACTATTATAGTCATTGTTCTTCAAGCTCAACAGCAGATTTTCCCATCCCGTTTTTAAGTTGGCGAGTTTCAGTTCTCTGCTCAAGTATTTTGCGAAAGGATTAGTGAAACGGAGAGATGAATTCATACAGAAATACAAAAGGGAATGGAAATATGCATGTATGAAAAATTATAATAGGGGAGGAAGAGAAAGAAAGATGAGATATTTCCGAGGAAGAAAAAAAAAGAAACTGTGTCTGCCTAGTCTGACTCGCTACTTGGGCCTATATATTTCTACGTGTGTGAAAACTTGCGTTAGAAATAAAACTGAGAGAATCTGAAAAAATTCTCACAGACTTTGTTCTAACGGTGCGTGGTGTATTATTATTATTATTACCACTACTTATTCCCATTTCGCAGGAAAATATGAAAACTAAAGTTGGTTTCGTTGTAAAAAAGACCTGAAAGTTTTCACTGCTGGATAGTGAGAGAAAAAGCATTGTAGTCATCATGATAATCTCTTCACAGTCTCCCTGGGTTAGTTCATGGTTGATGATGTTGATGGCGGTGATGCCAAAATAGTAGAGGGGCAACAGCCCATTGAAACCAAGTAACTTTTTTTAAAGACTCCATCCGACCACCACTATTTTAGTATTTCAACATCGAGGTTGAAACATAGAATGACTATAATACATTTCCCTTTTGCTCCATTTTCCTTTAGTGTTAGCGAGTTCAAGGCTCTTTTTGGAGAAAGCACTAACCAACCCCGGAGTTGTAATGAACGGGTATTAAAAAAGGTAGACAAGTAATTTGGCAACCACAACTGATCCCTGGTGAACTGCTTTCCTATCTTGAGGAATATATTGGATTCCAAATGGAAATCTACATGAGGCACATTAAAATTTATTATTATTTGTTGAGTTATCATATGTTTCCACTTTCCATTACATTTTTGAATAAGGATGAGTTCTGATTCGTCTTTGATGATGATGATGCTATGCTGAAGTATGCAAATAAAAAAGAATGAATTTATGGCTGGTTTGACAGTTAAGTGCTCTATGTGCGGTTTTGTAACTTGACTCATGGCATGGAACTAAAAGTTGTTGAAACCGTCAAAGTAGTAGTGTTTCTTGTGTGTAGTATCGCTTTTATTTGCTTTTCTTTCTTGAAAGTCCAATATAAAACTTCTTTCCCTTACCACTTAATGCATGCATTGCTTAATGACATAGTAAGCATGATATGCAACTCTCTGTGATGTTTTTCATGTGGAAAGAAGTGCCCGAGGCAGGAACGCGTAACTGGCTCTTCTCCATAACAGCCTAGGAGAAACGACTCGAGTATCTGCTACACCATGGCTGTAGGCAAGAAAGCAGACGCTCAAGACAAATTTAGTACGCGACATGGTGAACGGGGTAAAATTGGTTGTAAGATTTATTGTAATTGGCCTGTGTATGCCCAGCCCGAGTCTGATAGTGATAATAATGTGCAATATAAATTACGCTGAGCTCATGTACTAAATTTTTACATCACTTTGAAAATATAATATTTCACAAAATTGGAACACAAGAAAGGTCATTAGTTTGAGAGTAGAATTCATTTTTTCTAGATTACAATCTTTGGTCTACACTTTACACTTTCATGCTATTTCTTTTGGAGCATGCAAAATTCAACTGTCAATGACTCATTCTTCCTCGTTCAGAGAAAAAGCGTCTAATTGAGACCGCTTGAAGTGTTGTGATACATTATCTAAATAAGTTTACAACAAAGAAATCCTATCACATTAGGTATTACACAAGTAAAAACAGTATAATAAATAATTGCAAGCTTGAGTTTGTCCAGACTCTACATTAGTGATCTTTTTTTATGTAAAAACATTTTTTGGAAGGACGTAAATTGTGGATACAGAACAAACTGTAAATTCACTCAAGCTGCATTGTATTTCCTCAAAAGACTTAATTTTGTGGAAAATTTAACATTTTTTTGTGCTATTTGTTGTTGAAAAACATTTTTGATGTGGCATTCATGCGAAATATGTACTACATATATTGTATTGTCTATGGAAGAATGTATATTGCAAAGTCAAAGCTATGGACGTAGCGTTCGTTTCACCAAATCTCTACACGAACTTGCGAAAGCGTGTGCATGTCGACAATGCGCTTTACCAAAATCTTTTGACGGGAGAAAAAGGGCTTCGTTTCTGGTTATTTCAGTCATGCATGGCTATGACAAAGGATTTACAAACGTCTTTTTATCCTCCAAACCAACAAGCTTAACTTTAGATTTTTGGTCAAAGCAAAAAAAAAATCAAGTCATAAAAGAATACATACAAGCAAAATTGGAAGGAAATGAAATGTTGATATTTATTTTATTATTATTCTTTAAAAAATTGTGCTAGTCCTCACCGGGCATATTTTTAGTAAATATTGTAAATAAATATTTTATAGATGTGGGAAATGTTGTCTGATTTATTTACTAACAGCAGTTTTTTTACGTTTGATGCTAGGAAAGAAATTGAATTTGGAATGGAAGAAGATTGAGAAAAATAGATAAGAAAATTGGGGAAATATTGAGTGGTAAATCCATTTTAAAAGTGAAGCAAACGAATTCAAGCTGTTTTGCGAGGGGAAACTCTTTTATCATGGGATTAAATCTTGTAATACAAAAAATCTTATTGTTTCTTTTGCTAAACAGACATGTCATCGTCGTCGACACCAAATAAACGTGGCAGCCGAAGCGTCTGCCGACTCTCCGAGTTTGTTTGCAAAGGAGGTAAATGCATCACAGCGGATAAATTTTGCGATGGCATCGATGACTGTGCTGATGGATCTCCGTCCTCAGATGAGCCTCGTTTTTGCACACGTAAGTACAAAATCCTCTTTTTTCACTCTAGAAACCCCACGCTAAGCTATTAGGCAAGGAAGAGAACTACATTCATTTTTAAAGGGAGAAACTGACTCCAGGAAAAGTGAAAGTAAGGCGGAAAGTGAAAGTAAAAGAATTTTCGTCTCTCTCTCTCCTCTTGATCAAACTGAACAGTAAGAGAATAATAAAGAAGTGAAAAGAGGGAAATATGGAATTAGATTGAAATATCTTTTGCCTTTTGTGAGGAAGGTAGTGAACCGAGAATCAAGCCATGAAGTGAATAAAAATCAAGGGACTGACTACCTATGTAAAGTATGCTATGTCAGCCAACACCAAAAGGAGATGAAAAGTTTACAGTAGGAAAGAAAGTACTTTTTCTCTCCTGAAAAAAAAAACAAAATCGACGAGAGTAAACGTCAAGTCTCAGTTTAGAGGGAAAAGTTTGACTTGTTTGAATAGAGTAAAAGCACAACCCTTTCTTGGCCTGCTTTTATGTGCCTTTTTTCTGATTGTGACTATTTCTTGTGTACATTTCCCTGCCACTAACCGTGATTGAGCACTTCCTTTACTCTGCATTTGCATTAGATTAAACCATCCATACTTTTCTCGTCTCTTTCGTAAGGCAATAAAGGAAATGGAGAGAAAAGATGGTCCGTCGTTCGTCGGTCGGCAGTTGATTTGAAGAAAAATTGAAAATTGAGTTGAGTTCGGCTTATTTTTTTCAAAGGGGGAATGGCAAAAAAAAAGGATGGAGAGGGAAATTGTCTTGTTTTTACTTGCTCTTTAACAACCCTTCTACACTATAAATCATTCCATTTTCCCACTTTACAACTTGAGTGATACAATTTTCGCATAAAGGCACTTTCTACACAAACACGTTCCCCAAAAGAGAAAATAAAAATATTGTTAAGAAAACTTGTTATCTGTGAAAGAAAAGTCAAATATTGAGTTGTCATCTAATAAAAGTCAGATGATAAAGGATGCTATTTATTGAGAAGTCTAAACTTAGTTGTGTATCATTATTACATCTCAGCCCTTTCATCTTTTCTCATCTTTTAAGTTGTGACCGTGAAAGAATGCTAACTTGGTATGGTGCAACTTTATAACTGTCGATGTGATTCAATCTAAAGTATATTCAATGCCTGATGTGAAATGTAACTTTTTTAAGCTGTGCCATTCAAATTCGCTACCTAATATCTACCTAAACTGTAAGTCTAAGCCTATCTAGCGTGCCTAGACATTTAACTTTTCTAACCGGATTAAAGAGCGTGCAAAACTACTGCTTTTTAAAACTAATACCAAAGTGTCCATGAAATATCACTTTGGTATTACATTTGATATTTTAGCTCTTTTTGCTTTTATATTGTCGTAGCTAGTCAGTGATGAATTTGTATTTGTCCCAAGATATCAGCAATGACTAGATCGTGTAAAAATGCCGCTTTGAATATAATCAGACATGCATGGCCTTGGTGGTGAATCCTAGTTTAATGCCTATAAAATCACAGAATGCAAAATAATGTGAGCGATAAATTACTTCATAAATGCGCCAAGGCAGGTATGCATGTTTTACTACCTATGTACTACCTTTGTTATTATTGTTCTTTGTGTTCATACGTACTGATCCTTCCGCGATCCTTCATGATTTTGTGTGCTGTGTTGTTGTGTTCATCCAAAAATCCAGACAAATGATGCCATTACAGATAAAAAATATGCAGAAAATACTGGTTCACTGCAAAACCTTCTCTTGCTGCTTTCGTTCTACTTTATTATGGGTTTCACTGTCGGATTTTTCGCCAAAAACTTTTCATTTCATTCATAGCAATTCCATCACGCAAGAAACGTTTCCAGGAAAAACTGTATGTATGTCTTTCTCTGGTCACTTGAATGGTGGAGTTGGAGGAATGACATAGAAGAGAAATTGGTAGCATGAGATCTCGCCGAGAAATATACAAATACTCTGCCTAATAAAAAGCTAAAAACCTTTTGTTTCACCATTTCAGTATACACTTTCTATGCTTTACGGATGAATACAAAAACCGACAATTTATCTTAGTGCCTGTAGTCTCGGGTTTACATACCTTACCCACCTGAACTTGTAAAGGTTGGGATGCCTTCTGTTAAGCAGAAAGTAGGTATAAGTATTGCTGAAATTCTCGAAAAAATAATATTTCTTTTGCATGAATGGTTTCATTTTTACATCTATTTTATTTGCATTGTATCTTCTCCAACTTAAGTATTTCGCGGTAAACATTATTAACGTACTTTTTCAAATTGAATTTCAGCAGCTGGTATAATTATTTTTTTTTATTTTACTGGAGTCATTACATAAAAGTTGAAGGCTGCTATGATCCAGTAACATTTTCATTTCCATACGCTTCCTTTTAATTTAATTTTTGGCATATAATTCAATTGTTACCCAGTCGTTTAGTCATTTACATTAATAGTTATAATAAGCTGGTGCTGATATTTAAAAACTGCAAAGCTTTCAAACATTTATCTCAGGAGATTGCTATCATTCCAAAGTAGCTATTGGGGCTTTTTCTTTTGAAGAAGTACCGTATTCACTGTTTCTACTTAAACCTTTTGCTTAAATTGTATTCATGCGAGAATGATGGAATGTTTGCATTCAATTTATTGTCCTTTTGCCTTTCCCCTCACACTTTTTTCGGCATCTCAGATTCACCTTCTTCCAATGACAAAAATTTTGAATCGTAAATATTCATAAATAAAAACCGAAATGTTTGGAAAATGTTTTTACCAATTTGTTTTTGTTTTTACCCGGGGATTTTGTTTGCTTGTCTTTTCCTCTCACCTTTTTCTATCCATCTGGGACAGACGGTGAAAAATTCCAGAAAAAAAAAACAAAACTTTTCTAGAGCAATGTCTGTCTTAGAATTTGAATGAATAAGTAGGAAGGCAGTGTGAGTTTTGTATGACTGACTGAATAGGTTTATGTAAGTGCGAGAAGAATCCAAGAGGAAAACTTTTTCTCAGTTTTTTGCGAACTCATCAGAAAAGTTTGATGTTGGAAAGATTCTTCAATGAGCAAAAAATTTTTCAAAGTTTTCTCACTTGAATGAATAGCGAGAAAATGGGAAGGAGTAGTGATGTAAATGAGAAAAGGAAAGAGAATATTGCCAGCAGCTTCCTTCAAAGTCATAAGAAAAATTTTTTAAGATGAGTATTTGTATAATAGTAGTAAGCACGAGTGGGTTTGTATTTGTAGACGCTTGCTTATCTAGTGCTCATCAGCAAGGAAGGTATGTTGAATAGGGTAAATGAGTATAGAAGAAGATGAGATTATGATAACGAAAGGCGAATTAACAAGGTTTAGATATTAAATATTATTCTTCTCAGCTCAGAAAGGGGAGACCTTGTTAGTCTTTCGTGTATGCATCACTACGGGAGAAGAATAAGTGACGATGGGCTGGATGAGGATAGTGAAGTATTCTGGAAAAATCCTCTTAGAAAAATTCTGTTTATACAATTAATTATCCAAAGAGAATCAGAATTCTGACTATGAAGAGAAAAATGATAAGACTAATGTACTATTGTATGTATGTACATTCTCTGTGGCTTCTTCGAAAGAGGTAGCTAGTAAAGTCATCAGCAGCTTCTTTATCTATTGATTATCAACTCGAGCAAAGAGTCGAGAAAAGATCGAGAATGGATTGAGTTAAGTGAACTGTCTGTGATGAAATGGGGGATGCTGCATTTGGGGGCATCGTGAAGACGATAACTTCCATTGTTGTAATAAAACTATTCCCATAAGAAAGTCCTGTGTACCTATTCAATGTGGTATTAACTTTGTCAGTATCTTTAACTATGCATTCAGACTTAATGGCACAATAAGATCAGCCATAAAATATCCTTTAAAAATGCCTTAAAAGGTTAAAATACTTACCTTATCTTTTCCAACCATTTTTTTACTTTCATAAAATATTTCTTTCAAGCTCCGCCCAAGTCATATTTTAAATTCGCTTTATCACCGAATCCCAGTCAAATTGCAATAGTATTTAATTTTAAAAAGGCTTCGCTTTGACTTGTTACTTATTTATGATTGGAAACATTAAATCTTAAATTTTAAAATGGTTCCAAACCAAACTCTGTACCTTTTTCTACCCAATGCTCTTCTCTCATGAATCAGATTAAACCGTCTACATCTCTATGAACCTAGATAACGTTAAGGATGAATCTCTTCGCGATGACGGTGATGATGAATAGTAGTCAATCATCTAGACAGGTACTTACTCAAAACCTTTGCCGGAAGTATAGAAAAGCTTGAGTCAGGAAGGAGTCAAGTCAACCATCAAACCAAACACAATAGGTCGACTGATTCATCCCCTTCAACCCAGAGAAAAAGTATTAAGCTGAGTGAGCAACGTGAATCTGAGAGCTTACAATGTTGAGCTCATATCAGTGCCAGTGCTCTTGAGGACAGTGATGATCGACACCCACATAGAGTATTCGTCGTTGATTGTGTAGATCCATCATCCATATTTTTTTTTCATTTTGTAAGTAGGTTCTTTTTTTATACAGAGTTCTGTAGATGAAAATCTGGACGGAGTAGCTATTTTCAGAAATTCATCATAGGTAGAATTGTGCGTTTGTTTTGCTTAATCAAATGAAACATGCATAAAATGCGATCAATAAAATCCCTTGAATAAGATATAAATTCGAATTAAGGCTGAAAGTCTTATTTGTGAAGGAATTTTTATTTTCGTAAATTAACCAGGAGGTCAAAATTGCTATAATAAAGATTTTAATTATTACTTTCAGCTTGCAATCGAACTTATTATGGTGAACTAGGCTCGACCTACCACATCAGCCTTTCATCAGAAACAATAGCTGCTGCTTTAGGGCTCAACCACCCTCAGCAGTTAGATCCATCCTCTGCACAGGGTGGAGGCGGCCATGGAGGACCTGCGCAATTTGTTTGTCATCTTACCTTCTTTGCTGCTGGGGACAACTTTGGCGACCTAGTCCAGGTAAATTGAAAACTGATTACCTTAATTAACAGTTTACCTTGGTGGTAGCTGGTAACATGATATTATGATACTACGAGCAAAACTTTGAAATTTTATCCCATTGTAAAAGATCTTGTTATCTAAATATGAACTAAGGTTACATGAGAACAACTTTCTATCCAATTAATCCTATTAATATAACACAAGGGAGCAACTATCAAAGCACCGACGAAAATAATCATGTTATAGATTCCTTACTTTGTAATACGCCTACCTGAAAAACAGAAAATAGTTTGTTCCTTCATATTTCAGGATCCAGGAAGATGATGAAACAAGAGCAACTTAAAATGTTCCATCATCTCAATCTCTGGGCGAAACATAAGTTTTAAGTGTACTCACGCGGGCTTCTCACCTTTCTTTACAGGTCTCTACAGAGTATATAACTTTCAACGATATGGAATCCAATTTTTTCTTCACGTTGCTACTTATCAAAGTAAAAATGACCTTTTCCTGTTTTACAGGAGCGGCAAAAACGATGTTAGAAACAATTCCCAAGTTTGTCATACACACTTTTTCCTGCTCTCTAGACACCACTTTAGTAGGAACACTATTTTTCCCCTTTCTTTTTTTCATGTAATGTTACCTGTCTTGTCCTTAAGCTATTTTAATATTAAAATCTTCCTGAAAATAACGACATCTCAGCCTAGTTGCATTAAGTTGAAAACGACCTTTAAAAGGTGAAGACATGAAATAAAAGCAATGCTGCATTAACTTTAGGTTTATATGCGTTGAGAAGTATCGCAATTCACGACAACCACTACTACTGATACTAAACCTAAAATTCTAGCGGAAGCGGAACCAACAAAAATTGTAGAGGCCCAGGCTCTTTTGCTAGCCTCCAGCGGAAAAAGCAACATTTTCATAAAAAGACCAAATAAACAAGGAGAAAAGTCAACATTTTAAGCTGGATGCAAAGCTTGTTTTAATAACAATTTGTCGAGTTTCTCTTTTAATATCCTTTTACGTTTTGGGTTGGTTAAGGTGGGGTGGGAGAGGCACGTGTATTTTCGCAATCAACCGCGAGGGTGATTTCACTGAGAGTGAATAAAACCAAAGCAATTTGTTGTTGACTTTAAGGTTTTTTTCTGGATGAGTTTAAATGGCATTGACAACATCTGAAGAATCTCGGCTTTGGTACTGTTACTGTTACAACTACAGATTGCAAAGACGGAGACATTATTATGAAACCAACAAAATCTGTAGTTCCATGTTTGAGGAGATTGCTTTCTTAAAAGTTACATCATTCATTGAACATGCTTAATGCGTTGTTGTATACTTTGTTGTACTTTGTACTCCTTTACATCCGCTGGAGTGTTGTATTCCCTGCATAAAACATGAATTACGAATAAGAAATACATAAGTTTCTAGTTTCTGGATACACGTGTGGAAAACTTTGAGATTTTTATCCTAGATGATAGTGCAGCAGACAAGAAAGGAAATGTGTATTTTCTTCAGATTTCTTCGTGCATCTTTTACATAAGAAATATTATTCTTTTGGGAGAGGATGAACTTGTCCTCTGAAATGGATTCAGTGTCCTGTGGGGAGAACAAAAAGGAATGGTGACGCATTTCTCCCTTTTCGTTGATACCTATTCGCCATTCACTTTCTTGGATACCACAGAAGCGGCTTTTATTTCCCGTTATTATTGCATACTTCAGGCGAAAGAAATTGTCTGCTTTTGCATGCGTTTTCACTTCGATATGCTCATATGTGTTAAAAAAATCTGCAATATTTTTAGCTTTATTACTAGCAGTAAAGGTGGAAAATTGGTCTTTTGTTTTTCCAAATTGTTCTGAAAGAGGAAACCTCGTTTTTTCAAAATGTGTGCGTTGCAGTGAATCGGATGAACCCAAAGGTAGAAAATAAAATTAGAAGCTTCAGGGAGAAGATTGAAGATATATGCTGTAAACTTATTGGTAGCTGTTCATTGGGAACTCCAATGTTCCCAGTTTATGGAAACACACCAGGTGGTTGGTTACATTTCAGACTCTCATGCTGAACCTGAATTCTTATTTCCTAAAACTCGGATACATTTTACTCATAATAATCCCATTTCTTTTACCCGTCTCACAATCGGATTCTGCTATTTTAGCCGTCAGTTTTTTTCTTCGATATCTTCTCTATTTGAATATTTCTGCCTCCAACATTACAGAATAAGTATACTCTGGAGAAAGTTTCCCCTTACACTTGTAAATACATAGCATTGACCACAAATTGAAACAAACTTTTAACTAAAATATCGTACAATGAAATTTTTTACTATTAGATAATTTTCCCGAAATTACATAAGTGTGATGTTCTGGTACAGTAAGCGAAGTAATATCGGATTGAACAATAGAAAATTATTTAGAGAAGTACTGCAGATAGGATGAAAAATTTTAAAACTGCTCATTTCAATTGCCGATAGAGTAAGTTATTTTTTAAAAATTCTTTCAATGATTTGCGAATAACGATATCAAAGGCAAATCATTGTACAAGATTAAACTGCCGCAGAATTTCTTTTTATTCTTTACTACATGAAAGGGAGTGGAAATGAAAAACAAGTGAAATAAATTGCTGGAAGGGAAGAAATTTCGTCGACCCGAGCCAAGAGCTCCAGTAAAATCTTGTACATGAACGTTTTTCCCACGTTACAGATGCATAAATTCTTGTATCTCCTCCGTCCCCTTCCGTATTTTTTTCTTAGCTTTCGGCAATGCGTAAAAAATTGAGAGCTTATTTTTGATGCGTTAAGCTTATAAGGTAGAAAATGTACCACATCATGTAAAAATACGTCTGATTGTAATGCGCATCTTATTATTTCACTGGCACCGTCAACATCAACAACACAACCGTAAACCATGTAAAATTTTTTTTGAAATGTTAGTCCTACACTTTCTTCTTGTTTTTTTAAAAGGAAATAATGATGCTATGCAGGTTTCTGCAAGGAGAATGCTCTAAATCACTCTTTTCTCTACAGAGTATAAAATTGGTACAAGAGGAAATGATACCGGTGAAAGGAGACGTTGTTTTGTTGTTCCTCTATTCTCAAGTGAAAAATATTTCACATTCCTTACTTATATTCTTTCTTGGCTTCAACACTTCGTTTGTAATGCCACGAAGCGCAAATGGGAATTTTATGTTGACAATATACTCACCAAAAATAGGAAAGATGTATTTTCGTGATTGTTAAAAAGCTACCGGAAAAATCTTTCCTGTTTGATCCCAAAGGATGCTTAGGAAATTGTGTTTTAGGCTCATGATTTCATTTTCAGGAAGATTCCTTATGTAACCCTTTTTACATCATCCCACCATTTCACACTAGTGCATAATAGGGAAGCATAAAGATGCAGCTTTTTAAACTTTAGATTCATGGCTTTCACAAATTTTATGGTGGCCCAGTTGACGTCAATAAGGCTAAAAGATGACGAGCAGTGGTCACAACTTTTCAAATGACAATCCATCCATAAACCGCAATATAAACGTTTAGAGCTCTTTTATCAAGCCCGAGCTGATATACTAGGTTTACGTTGCTGTCACTTCGCTCAAAAAGGATGATAAATAAAACGGTGCTGCTTCTTTTCTAGAGAAAGAATATGTTTATGTTTCCTCACGTCACTCCATAGTTTCAACCCGTAGTCTCAACAGGATTTTGAAATCGTGAAATATCTAAACGGATCTATGTGTATTTTTCGTGACAATTATGAAAAAGACACGGGGGTATCAAGAACTCACATTCGTCCTTCCAAATTAAAATGGCTACAATTCCCTAAAAATGTATAAAACCGTTCTTAAGGATAACAAAAGAGAAGGGTAAAGAAAACAAGACTGGATTTATTTATGGAAAATACTCTATCTTAAGAAAATGAAGACTCTGACTCTACGAAACACATTCATACGTTTAGTTTCTGTAAGAAGTTGGCTTTTTTATCATTTCCCCCGCAAAAGGCATGAATATTGGCTAAAATTCAACGTTAATTTTTTGTGCTTGGCTAGATAATTTTTATTAGAATGAAGAGAGACGGAAAAAGTTTTTAATTCTTTCCACGAAGAAGAAAAAAAGGAATTACGAGATTGTGTTGAGCGCCAGCTTCAACCGATTCAATTCTTGTTTTATGACAAAATGTGTCGCAGGCGCTTTTCACTCTCTCTTAAATAGAAAACCACAAAAAGGGTTTCTCTAGTTCTTTTGGTTGTTCAATTGTGGATACCTATTCATATTCATCATTTTTCTTTTAATATTCTTGTAACATCTTCAAAATCTTGATTTCTCATAAAGCATTCCAAGTGTAAGGAAGCGAAAAAAGTCCTTCGAGAACTTTCTTGCTCATGTCACAGTCAAACTAGGCTGTACCAGCTACACTTTTTAAATTTTGATCTAGATCATTTGTTCTTCAAATGTGTGGGGGTTTTAAACTTTTCACGAATAAAATAAATTGTTCCTCATTCATTTTCTTCTTCTATTTCTACTCCAAAAAGTATGTCAAATGGATTTAAAAACGAGAAAATGTATTAAAACCAAACTAACTATTAATGCACACTGCAGCACGAGCACGTAAAGCTAAGGTACATGTAAAAATCCTGGTTTTAAAAATATCGTAGCGATATATACATAGGTATGTGCCATTTTATTTAGAAAAAATCATATTTTCATATTTCATTGGAAAATCAAATAAAGTTATGCATTCTCCTAACTCCCTTTGCCCATTCTTTTGAAAGTTAGATGAGGAACGAGACAAGAGAGCAAATTTTAAAGACAAGAGTATGTCATGGAATAATCACCGAACGCTCCCTTTTCCCAATTATAATCAGTCTTCTAGTCCTGAAGGAAAAAGTGTCACTTGCTGTGTCTCAGTCATGAAGAAAGCGGATTTCTTTTTTCTACGGGCTTACGCTTTCAGACCGTGAAATGCATGCAAAATTAAGATTAAGCTGGAAAGAAAACATGAGGAAAATTGAGGGAAAAAATTGGTTGGGTTTTTCTTACATCATATTAAGACTAACACTACCTGTGGTTTGGCCAACGAAAAATGGAGTTCTTTTTTAGATAAAATGGAATTTATTAGCCACAAGACAATGCCATCTAACTGCTTTGAAAAATTCAGAGAAGAAAAACATAAAACTTCGGGTCAACCATTTGGTTTTGCAGTTTCAGTCGTGAAGTTATGGATGTTATATGACATTCTAACGATCCTTCTTTATTTTTTTCAGTCTGTAGTTTCACTTTCATGTTTGACAGTGGTAGACCAACATAGCCCTCCCTACTCTTGTCTATCCACGATTCTGATTGCTTTCTTTCATTCGTTTTCTTTCACTACAATACAATTATGTTTCATGTAGATTTCAAATGTATGGCATTTTTGGAGAAGTTGCGTGAATTTGATGAGGTTCCTGTATTAAAGGTACTTAAGTATTTGTGTAGAACTTGATGAGGATATAAAAATGAATCACGACGAATAAGGCGGATATTAAAAATAGATATTGATAATTGTTCTACGAAAACGAAACACAATTACTATAAGTAGGAAAAGTACAAATGCCAACGAATTACGCGTACAGATGCCTAATACTAACCTACTAGCCTAACCAAACTCTGAGCATTTCACCTTCTAACTCAAGCTTTATTTAAAAAAAAAACATACGTATGTCGCTGTTTAATGTTTTGGTTTGTACTTTTAAAAAAGTTTGCAGTTGTGCTTTCGTATAAATAACGAATCCAAGTCAAGCAGAATCCTTTCGTTTAGTTACTTGCATCTCTTATATTTAATTGCGTAAAACTGAAGAGATAAATTTTATTTCTAGCGGGAAACCACAAGGATTTAATATTTTTGTAGCAGTTACTAGCGCACTTTGTGGCTGCACTCATGCTATTTATTTCTCACTTTCATGGAGATTTTCTTTCCTGAGTAGTTATATATGGCGGGAAAGGTTAACGTTTGCTTCATCCAACTCTCACGCTTTCTTTACAAACCATGAGAAAAATCTGTATTCAAGTAGAAAGTCAAAAGGCTTTTCATTTTTTCAAAACTTTCTTTGAATTTAAAATGACAGCAGTGGAGAAAGACCAAGACCATGGATGGTGGCTTGGCCTGTTTAAAAATTCCTCTCGTTTTTAGTTGTAGTGTGGTGACGTGGTGGTGAAAACAGGGAACGAGCATGGGAGTTGTAGATGTGCAAATCGTATGGAGTAAACTGGTTGTGAACTTTCCAGCAAAAGTAGCTTTTCTAGGCCAATATGAAGATCTAAGGATAAAAATGTGGTAGGCACGCCAGTGAAAGCGGACAGAAGTTGAATGAGGATGATGTTGATATAAGGTTTTCTTTGGTTGCGTCTCATTTGAAAATAGAATTTTTCATCTTACACTTAAGTTATCACATTTGGTCTTGAAATGATATTCATGATGATGATTACATAAGATGTCTTTTTTATTCGTTTTGCAAACTCACGCGCTTTTCACTTCTTCAAAAGCGGTTGCACTGCGGATTTTTACTTTTCTACAGCTTCTTTCATTTTTATGGCACGTATCCCATTTTATAGTTTATATTTTTTATTTTCTTCAATAGTCTGAGTTTTCTTGATGTGTAGGAAGTAGAATCAAGATCATTATTTAAAATGCGAACATGACAGGCACATAAGAAGATGAGTGGACGAAAATATTGAGATAACTTCGTTGTGAGTTTCTTTGCTATAAAATATTAGAATGGGGTTGTGACCCAAAATACAAATTCTTTTTATATTTCACGTAGGAAAAGTACGAAACGCATCTCTCTCAAAAGCATAGTTTTCCAGTATTGCTCAAGAGGATACGGTTCATAGTAAAGCAGAAAATTAATAAACGAAGACATGTTTTCAGAGAATGATAAAAATGTTTGCCGATTTGACACTTTTGCGATTGCTTTGAATGCGCTCAAGTTGTGTTTTATGTGTTATGTAATAATGAATTGGAGGCACAGTAATGAACTGGGGAAACGTTTTTTAAAACATATACAATGAAGAAAAATGAAATACTTATGTTGCAAATGATGGAAGTTCATCTGTTTATTAGCAAGTACATAGAATTTTGATGACAATTCAACCCAGATATCCAGCAACTGTTTCAAAGTAACTTTTTGGCTTTTTTGGTGGTCCTTCTAATGATTTAAATATTTTAGTAAGTTGAAGCGAGTCCGGATTGATTGCGTTCTCTTTTACAAATCGCCGAACACGTTTTGCAAAGGATTTTAAAATTGTTTTGGGATATGACATGTTTATCTTTGGATATTCAACCACAGCACCTTCTTCATAGTAGTCTCCATCTCCTTCTTTTTCCTGTAGTCGCTGTTTGTCTGCGGATGGAAAGTATGACAGAAAATAACGCCACCATGAAACCGACCATTTGGTTTGTTCAACTCCCACAACTTCAACGGTGTCTTTGCTCTCAGGGACTGACGCAGAAGAAGAACTAAATATTTTCCTCCACCATGATAAACGAATAGGTTTTGAAGGTGTAGTTGGTATTGGCATTTCCGGAGTGATGTCTTTGTTCATCTCTGGTGGAGATTTTGCATCACTACCCCATCTCCAAAACTTCCACCACTTTGGGCTTGGAGCTGCCTCCTTTTCCATTTCCTTTTTATTCTTTTCGACCAATTCCTTTTCCATTACACTATCTAGCTTTTCTAAATCTTCCTTGGAGGAAATTATTCTGCACGCAGCGGTAATTGGTCTTTTTAAATTGCTTGCAACTCGTGTTAAATAATCGGAGACAACGTGAGAATCGTCATCCTTCGAATCCTCTTCAACTTTTTCCGGCAACGTAACTGGGTCAGGTATAGGTTCGTTTTCGGAGTTTTCCCAAAATCGCCACCATGAAGCTGTAGGTGATGTGGGTTCTGATACTTCGTCATCGTTTTGATCAATAGTAACGGTGGATTGTGCATGCAATTGAGTGCAAAGTAGAAGAAGCAGTGCATACTGAAGATGATTCAGTGACATATTGGTGAAAGGAGGAAGGGAAACTAAGAAGTCTTAAAACTAAAGCTTAACATTACGTCGACAGGTGATGACAATATAACCTGCCTGCTGCCTCTTTGATTTTGAATAGGAGAGGTAGGGAAAGCAAAACAGGATTTTGATCCGATGTAATGTTTCCATGATGAACAGATATTTCTTACGGGCCTTTTAGGGTCTCAGTGAACGTCGCTGACGCTGCACGTGTCAGTGTCAGTCGGCGACCTATGTAGCACAGCTCGCCATTGTTATAGTTTGCTGTAATGTGTATGCGTTTTTGTGGTTGCAGCTTATGTTTGACTCTGTGAACATTGGCCAATTCGTTTCATCAGTGATTGATGGATGTCCCGAAGGCTCTCTCCAGGTAATAATTTCGTCTTTTATTCTTTGTCTTCAATGTTGAATATTATTATTGTGTTTTTGCTTCCACTAGAAAATGTGCTCTAAAATGTTTCCCTCAAATAAATAGTTGAAGCAAAAACGTATTTTAAAAGTATTACTGAGCCTTTTCTGGATTTTGCGACTTGCGTTCGTGCTTGACTTTTTCAGGTTGCCGAGATAAGCCGTCCAATTACAGGCGGTCAGTGGTGCGGTTCAGGAGCTGGTTTCTCTGTTTACTTCAGTGAAATGAGTACAATCACATTAACCCTGATCGTGGGTGGTCCAAATCTTGCTCACCCTTCTAAGTCTTTAGCAGCGCAGAATACATCGTTAGCTCAAGTCGTTAGACCAATAGATGCCTTTCCAGGTTCTCCCAGGAGTGGGCCTGTTCTTCCTGGCTCACACCAGTCACCACCCATGGTTCCACCTCCTCCTCCACCAGAATTTGATTTCAAATTGAGATATAAATTCATACCACAAGGCCTTGCTGCTGGTATGTTGATACATTACAGATTTACATATAATTTATAATATGCCTCATTCAGTGTAGCTTTGCATACCGGTTTTATTTGCTTTGTAAAGTTTGCACGTAATTTCTTTGAAGCGGTATTCTTCCATCAATTTGCTCTCAAATATGTACATAAGTATATACCCATCCATATGGAATTTAAAGATAACATTTTGACTGTTCACTTTTTACCCAGTACGATACGGCACTCTAGGGAGTCCCGTTGAGCGAGGGCAGCTAGAGCCAGGAACCTATTGTAACCGTATTCTAGAACAATGCCATCGTCGTCGATGCAAAATCCAATCTCCAAATTATCCTGGTCTCTACCCACGAAACGTGTCGTGCTTTTTCACAGTTCTTCAGAGAGACAAGCCTCAATGTAAAAGGGTTCTCGTTCAAGTGTCTCAAAGCCGCTCTCACAAAGTACAATTGAGGAGCTTACTTCCAGGACCACAAATGTCGCTCGCTTCTGGTCTGGTCATGTCACCTGGAATAGCCGCTAATGATCCGACAGCGTCCATGGCAGTTGACACTTTCATGGCGTGGGAGGACTGTAATTGGTCCCGAGACAGGATTGTAATTTATGATGGAAATAATACAGATGCTCGCGTCCTCTTGAGTATATGCGGAGGTAGCCACATTCCTCCTGTGACCTCATCAGGACCCGAGATTCATATTGCCTTTTACTCCACACCGTTTGGAAATCCTCTAGGGCCAGTACCTCCACCACCTTTTCCAGCACCACTCCGAGGATTCGAGTTGGATATTGATGTTGTCTTAGTGGATTCTGAATCAGCGGATTATTCGAACACGCCTAATTGCACATTTTATGTACGACTCGATATATCAGTATCTTCTCACAGAAGTCGTTCAAACGGTTTCTTAATTGAATTTGATAATTTATTGAAGTTTTTTCTCTTTATAAATTTTAGTTTGTCAGTTCAAAAGCCGGAGTTAAAGGTCACCGAGGCATGAAACTACAGCAGGAAGGTGGTAATTGGATTGCTGGAGTGACAGGCACCGTTCGTAGTCCTCGCCACACACTTCCTCCCAACACAACTTGTCGATATGAGTTTAAAGGAGCGGAAAATGAGGCTATCTGGATTTATTTCGTTTCCTATCGAAGGGATTCTGTCAAGGTAAATGTGAACGAAAATGTATTTTTAGCTCAGGAGCAGTTCCTCCTTTTTCACTTGTCATTCACTCAAATGATAAATTGATCCAATTACCTCTAAAGAGAAGAAAGGCTGAATAAAGCTGAATGAAAAACTGCATCAACATTGAAAATCTAATTAGTGTAAGTACTTAAATGAACGAAAATACGAGCTCTATCATCCATTCCAGCCAACCACCTTTGCAAGTACGGAATGCTGACAAAGCAAAGCCCAAAGAAAATAATACTCGCTAAACAAAGTGCATCCGAAACTTGTGAAACGTACTTTACCAATATTTGTGTTCACTTTCTGCGCGGTTAAATCCCAGAGTGTGAGCAAGAACCAGAACCAATCAAGCTTAACAAGAAAAATATCTAAAAATACAAGAAAAAACGCTACTTTATTTATTGCCCTTTTTCTACGCTTCTTCATACTCGAGAGTTTGAGTTTCGTCGGACCACTTTACTTTTCCGTACGCCATTCAGGTTTCTCTTATGTCATCATTTTTCCCCTCAAGTTGATTACTCAAAATGAATGAACCACAGGAAAGAGAGAAAGCGGGGAACGTGAGAAGCACTAGTTGTCCGTGATATGTATTAGTTAGTTAGTGTGCAAGGTGCATTTCGTATTTGTAATTTTCTCCTATTTTTGGGTATAGAACAGAACGAAGAAAATTCATTGGAAGGAGACCAGGCCAGGCACATGGCAAAACGCCACGCCGTACCAAACATAACGGTGCTAGTTAGTTAGCTGAGAATGAAAATGAAAAGGTCCTTTGTTATTCCACCTTTTTGCTTTTTAATCTATCGACGGAATGGTTTTCTTTTGTTCTCTTACGTTAATAATAATGGGAAGAAGGTGAAAAAGCAAAAGGTAGACGAACAGATAAAACTAACAAGATTTTTTTTATGTAAGGCAATCTTTAGAAAAATGGAAAGTTTGAGATCCCGCTAATTGGAATGAGGCTGAGAAAACCTTTGTAAAGGAAGTTGAATTCACTCTTAATTGCAATTTTATTCCATCGAGACTTGATCGGACACGGGGGTATATACACACATAATTTTCCGCTGTCTTCATAAAATTGAATAGAAGTAGTGAGGGTGATGGTGAAAATTAATGCGCCAGGAATGGATGTTGAACAATGTCAACCGGATGTTGCACCAGAATAAATGTTTTGTTAACATTTTGTTTTACAATTAACTTTGTAGGATGCAAAACGTCTTCCGGAAGGAAACTGTACAACTCGTTTGACAATTCGTGACGGGCTGCTGGGTCATGGACAGCCTAGGGCATTATTGGGCTCCTTTTGCGATTCAGAACTGCCTAAGCTATGTGAACACAAGGCCCTCCAGAACGAGACGAGGTTGGTGCGTGCTTGCACTACAAATGAATCCTACATTTCTGCTGGAGCAAGTATCATCGTGGAACAGCAGTTCCTGGAGGTATGTGAACTTAATATTGCATTGCAAGCGATCTTTCAAAGAGCTGTAGTATATTTAAAATAAACACTCGTGGTAGAAGTGCTCCTCTTATTTTTACTTCCTCGCATCTTTTCTTCGGGTGCGAATGCTGACAAAAGCGTCTATTCCGCACCATTTGCCATTTCCGACTGCGTGTATACCTATTTTCAATTCTACTATTCATTGAACTATGTGGTGCAGCTTGATGAAAATTCGTATTACTCGTGAAAGCAAAAGTTAGGAGAGACGCGTTTAACGTGTTTAACATGGAAAGCAGGCTGTGGAAAAATTATTCATTCTCTGGTGGCGCACTAAAGCCTGTTTCTGGGAAAAATGACATTTGTGATGGGATCTGTTAACTGTCGAGCCTTTTGTCGGAGACAAATTAGACTCTGGTTTTGGCTGGTTTCGAGGTGAAAGTTACAAAGCAGAATGAAAGGCGTCACGCTTGTCGGGTTCATAATAATCAGGGAAATTATCAGTTTAGTCTGGGATTGTCCGGTTTACGCTTGAAAAGATTCGAGAAATTAGCTTTTCGTGCGTGAGTTTGCATTATTAACTTTATTTTGCAGATGGCTGATGATGACAAATGAAATAGAAAAATGCCTACCTGCGTACGTAAGTACGCCTTTTGGATTATGTGTGACTTCAACCGAAGACGGTGGTTTCGGCTTCCAATTTACATTTTTGTATAGTTTTCACATTAACATTTTTGACTTTACTTTAAATCCTGACTTTTGTCAGATGAAGTTCAAACTAAAAGACGATCTGGAAAACTTTCCTACACTTTCCCTTGCTTTCATCGGGTAGAAAGTAAACTTTTTTGTTTGAAACACTAAAGGTTACATAAACAAAAAGTCAAATACCTTTTGTACTGTTTCAGGTGTTTTGGTTGATAAGGGAAAAGGAAGCAGTTGAGTTTCCTTCACCCGTCAGCTATGTCATGCCTAAGAACCTTAACCTTTTCTCCCGCATTTTTCTAGCCCTTGGGGAGTGATGACAGGCTTAATGCTTGAAGATAAATTGTCGTATTTTCTTTTCTTTTTTTTCTTTTTTTACGTTTGCTCGTATTGTCATTCGCCACCAACATTGGTTCATGCTACCTATGTTATCTCTACACGAGCTTTAAAAATAGTCTTAAAACCATGATGATGGTTTACCATACTCCCATTTCCCTTGGGTTAGCGGAATATTTTTTGGAGGTGAAGCATAAGTTTAAGGAAGTCAAAACTCTGCCAAATTATTTTGCTTTAATGAGTAAGTTCGCACCTTCATATATAAAAGTACCTATATAACTGCTCGATTGTTGCGGAGGAATGTTTAATTAAACCGTTTTCTATTTTAAATTAAATATATATTACTTGCACTTTAATTTTATTTAAAACATTTGAAAAAAATAAGAATAGCAGCCAAGTTTTTTCTATGCCCTTGGGGTTTGATAGTTTTGATTATGAAAGAAAAGAAAAACAAGCCAGCGCCAGAAAGACGGTTCCATTGACAATTGTTGTTTTTGTTTCTTCCGTTTCCTGGCCAGTCCCTGAGCTGTCTCCGTAAATGATGGATTTTTATGAATTGAAAAATTATATACTTAAGTATTCTTTCGAAAGGACAAAAAACGTGTGGGTGACACAAAAGTAATACATAACATAAAAGTAAAGTCATATAACATAAACGAGACAAGAGAAAGTCGTAAAAATAAAGTTAAAAATTTGTTATTACTTATTAGAAATTATGATCAGATTCCGCTGATTCAGAAGAAAAATACTTGCTAGAGAAAGTAAGCTCATGTCAGTAAACTGGCTTGAAAAAACATTTTTAGAGTTTGTGCCCATCAAATTTTTATGACATTCGTTTCGTGTCATGTCCATTTTGTATTTATAAACTCGCATCACTAAATTTGGGACGCGACCAGGTTATTATATTGTTCTCTTGAAATGGGATGATGATGATCAAAATAGTAATAGCAAGTTTTAGCTGTTGTGCTAATGGAACGGGACTTTCTTTTTGTACTTTTTTTTTGTAAAATTCATGGTTGCCAAAGTACTTCGCCCTGCCCTGGCCGGTTGGTGCACTAACAGTGAGAAACGACGGGTGCGAGTAAGTAGTAACGTGGACAGAAAAAAGATGGAAAAAAGGAAATGAAGAAAGATTACCTTTAAATATTTAAAAAGTCTCATCTCATCTGCGGAATGTATGCAATCGCAAAATGCTACTGAGGTTCCCCTTTTGCTAGATGAGGTGTAATTTATAATGCATAGGCAAAACGCGAAAAAAGTAGAAAATGTGGAGAGTGGCATGGCATGGAATGGTCCACGCTCAAGTCAAACGTTTGGCTTTTTTTTGGACCAGCTTGCCTGGGATATTTCGTAGAACGTCATAAATGGCAAATGAAAAAGGTACCAAAAAAGTTGGAATTTGTGAAAGTAAATGTATGATATGGTCATAGTCATGAGAGAAAAGCAGAGCGAGAGAAAATGAATGTGAAATGTGATTTCATTGAACCGAACAGCATATTTAAGTAGACATCTCTGCCGCTTTCTCCATTACCTTTTGGCTTTCTAGACGAAAGAAAATCAGTGAGGAAGGAAGGTAAAAAGGCTTCACGTGCCATAAAATGCTGCAAAGGTTTACTTAAGAACAAATGAAAGTTTAATGGGTAGCTAGTATTTTCTCATGTTAAAGCTATTCAAAGAAATTAATTATGATTGTGTGTAGTTGGATTAGAGAAAGTTGTCTTTTAGCGAAATTGATTCGATGATTTGATTTGAAATAGGGAACGGCTTTGCGCCCACTTCATTACAAGTTCCATTATGAGTTCGTTAACCGTCATCCAGCAGGAATGGAAGGTAAAGCAAATTCTAATTTATTTTACGATAGAAATTATAAAAAAAATATGTAGTGGTGCAAAGCCCAAATAGTGGGAAGGTTTGTGACGAGAGAGACGAGGTACGTGTTCAATCTGACAATCGCTAATCATTGGAATTTTTATTATTATTCTTTTAGGTGCATGTAGCCGCCACTTTCATTTTGGAAAAATTAAGTCGAAGAAAGGAACTATCAGAACGTCAGATAACATATTTGATTTTGGTCGTGGTGGCAGACGTAATCTTACTTGCACTTACACCTTTACAATGGGAACCCATGATGGCCTCAAACTAACCGTTTTAAGATCTTCTTTCGGAGATAGGCCTTGTCGCACGCAAACAGATTTAGAGACTGGCAGGTATGTATGTAACTACTTTGTGCCTCCGGTGCCCACGACCAAGTCCACAGGTGCAGGTGGTCAACCCCCGACAGCTCAAAATGACACTGTGAATATGCTCGCGAATAATACAGCTTACCCAACGCATCACCCTTTTTTCGCCGCTGACCATCCTGGTGGAAATTATACGGGTGGTACGAGTGGAACAAACCATCATCACAGTCACCAACAGCAGCATAATTTTCCAAAGAGTGAACTTGTTCTAGAAGAGTACATTTGGCCCGGAGTGAATATTTCATCTCATAGAAATTGTATTTGTTCGAATTCATCGAGGAGCACTGGGTACTCATGGACATTTTTGGGGAGAAAGGTGCAACTCACCTTCAATGTGGAAAATATGAAGGGGCAAGATGGATATGAAAACTTTTTTGTGGAGATTGAGTATGAAGTACTAAAAGGCGAAGGTTGCAGGGGAGACAACCATTACATGAAGACGGAATCGGGGCTAATCTCATTGGAAAGTTATTTTAGCTACGGCCCAAGAGATAAGCCACCAACGTGCGATCACTACCCGTGGCTGTTGGAAGCAAAAGAAAACCATAGTTTGTACCTTCGAATTCCAGGGTTTGCCATGTTGGAAGAAAAGAAAACGAGGGGAAATCAACATCCAAAAGTTCAGGGACTGACCTTACACAATTTAACAGGAGCTTTAAAAGAGTTGGAAGGAAATAATAATAAAGATGGGGAGCATCCATATTTATCATTGCCTTTCACTGCCAATAGCTTGATGAATACCACTGCCACTGCTGCCACCAAGCCTTCTTCAACTTTGACAGGGTCTGCAATATTTCAGTTAGATCGTATTTGTCCAACTACGAAAAATCGAATATTTGTATATGACCGGGAAAATCGACTCGTACAAAAAATATGCCCTTCTTCTAATCATCAAATGAGTAAAAAGAATATACAAGTTGTCGAGTTGTATTCTGAGGAATTTTATCAATACACAAGCCCCCTTTATCCACCACCAAAGCCTAGATTCATTATCGAATTTGTTGGGAGGGAGCTAGGAACTTATCGGTTGAACTGGCTGGAAGTTATGTCGGCTAGAATGAAGACAACTTTAAAGGCCCTCCAGACCGACTTTGTGGGAAGGGCCACAATTGCCGGTAGGGGATTGGGGGCGAATTATTCAGGTGCTTCATTTGCCCACAATATAAATGTTTTTTTTTCTTTATTTTGAAACGCTGCTGTGAATGCCAATAAAACTTACTTGCAGTTAGTAATAATGAATGAATTTATGTAATTTGTTTATAGATATCTATAAAAAAGAATTGCAAAAGATAACTTCTTCTTGGGATGACACCCTCACAGCCATGTTTGAAGGTCAGAATGGTTACGATCCAATGGGCCAACCACCTCCTGTAAATGGGGGCGTGGATTCCGTCCACTTGGTGGATGAGCGTCCTCCAACACCACCTCCAGTGTGTTCATCGTACTGTCCAGAGTTGCGAGCGTGCATAAGTGAAAAACTTTGGTGTGATGGAGAGATCCACTGTCCAGTGACAAAGATGGATGAGATCTCGTGTGACTCGTTTTGGTTGACTTTAGGTCAACTCATGAGCCCTGCCGTTTATGTGCCGCTGCTGGCCGCAGTTGTATCAGCCCTGTGCTGTTGTGTTCTTGTGATGTTATGCGTGGGCGTAAAGAAAATGATTTTATCATCGAGATTTAAAAGACATCACCACCACCACCATCATCATAGAGCAGGAAGTGCTGATGGAAGGTCAAGCATGGGGAGTTCCTGCACGAGCACTGTGGACAGACGAACTCTTCCTCCACGAGACTGGACCCTGGATCCACACGACCCGTTATCTTGATATGATGCCCATTCTGTCGAGTACATTCGAATCGATAGAGAAACTACTGTTTGATGTTTAATGAATGAGAATAGGAATAATATTATGATGATTGAATGCTGATTCCTTTTTTTCTGGGGAAAAATGAGAATGAGACTTTATTCACCTTTTTTTTCACTTTTTTGTTTTCTAACGAAGCAAATACAAATGCACGACACAATCGTTGTTTTACAAAAGTGCTCGTTTACGAAAATAAAATGAGATGTGTACATCAGTTTCGTTTTAATGATTGTAATTGTCCGATAAAAAAAACTGAATGAAAATTTGCTGCTGCTAATTCACTTACACTTAAAAAAACAATCACTGCCAATCTTTCATAAATGAAATCAAAAATGAAAATCACACGCAAATCTTTCAGCTTCCGTTCAATTAATCTCACCTTAAATTACATCACAATCTGTAAACAATTTTCTAAAACGGGATATTACGGGGGAAAAATATTGGTCTATTAAATTAATACGTTTTGTAATACACGCCAACTATAACTTAAGAGCACAAACATTTTTTGTAAATACTGTACATCTTGTACATAATGATTGTTTTTTGGAGGATGAAGCAGAAATTTCACAGGCACCATTTTTTAAATGAATGACCACGTTTCATGTACTCGCCTCAATCTCTCTCATTGTCAGTCACTTTATTTCACTGAAACTCGCTCGTTCGCTCGCTACTGAATATATATTTTTGTGTGCGTGTTTTGACTGGTCACGTCACGTACGTCACCAAAATCACAAAGAGAAAGTGTAAGCAAAACAATAACCAAGCAAGAAACGTACAATGCGTTTTTCATTTTTCTCGAATTTTTTTTTTCATTTTTTGCTTTTTTTATTGTAGATATTTAATTATTCTTTTCTTTGTAATTCTGCCACAAAATAAATATTATTTTTTGTTCTTGTGAAGGCAAACGCAGCAACTTAAGCCGTATTTATGTGTGTTGTAGCTCTGTGTATTTATATTGTACTTTGTACTCGTACTTAATGCAATGCGGATGAACGATACCCATCCAGCATCTTTTCGTGCGTGGCAAAACTTTGTAAAACGCAAAAAGAATCGTGAGTGAGTACTAATTTTTGATATACGGATTTTTTATAGATATTTTTCAGTAGATCATTACTTAGACCGAATAAGAGAAAGTAATACAATTGCCGGAGATGAAGACAAGTTATCATAATAATATCTTTTTTTTCTTACCGTTTGCTTTGAATCATGCAATATTAATGTATAAAGTAAAGAGCTTCTTAAGAGAAAGCTCGAATTTTTTAAATGTACAAGTATTCTGATTAAGTTTGTGCTTAAGTTCACATTTTTGCCGAGTCAGTTTGACTTTTTTTGCATGTAAAGCATAATATGAAAATGTGTCGCTGTCGCTGATGATATCTTGTTTGATGATATAATTTTTATGTAAAGTTGCGAGTGGGTAGTAGAAACCGTGTATAAGTATAATTTTATTTTGGGGGAAAAGGGCGACTCGACATTGTCTAAATTTGTGAATTTTAATGTTTACTTTTTAGGGTCTCCTACTCCTGCGACGTAACCATTGCAAGTACGAAGCTGTAGAAGACTGGCTTTGTTGCGAATCACTGCAAGGGACCTTTAGACAGAATGGGAGAAGGCGATATAAGAGAAACCTACGTGAGATGTAGTTGTGCCCTTGTGTCGTGTGCAATAATTTAAAATTATGTACGTAGTTTTGTTACAAGTAAGTAGACACTGCGCTTTAGCTTGATAGATTTTTCTGACAGAGAACGGTTGTGAAAACATGCCTGTGGAGCTGAAACAGAAAGAAAATGGATGAAGCTCGTCATCATAATGAAATGCTATACCATGCATCGGTGAGGGAGCATAACCATAGTGCCAGTGCTACTGACTATTGAAAAGTCACACTATAACTGAAAAGTTGATTTGTGCGTTTGTTGTAGGTTTGAAAATGCTCGACAGAATGGATCTCCTTGGAGGAATAGCTGCAAGAAACAGGGCGAAAATTTCTGATGAATAATGTATCTAAATAAGTTTCATAATTCCAGCTTAACAAAATTAGCATATATCCACCATAAAATAAATAATTAAAGCGGTCAGTTTTATACGTTTAATATATTTAATACACATGTAAGTATTTAAGAATATAAATAAATCTGCAAAAATTAAAACGATTTCCTGCAGTTAACAAGTACTTGTTTATATGTGAATTTAACACTATTGTTGTACTGGATAAAAAAAGGTTTGCATTTTATCTAGAAATGGTATAAATAACGTACCTAAATTGCAATTGTAATGAAATAAAATACGTAAATTATTCTGGTGCGAATATTGGAATAATGGACTGTTTCCTAATGACTTAATTGGTGTAGATCAGTATTTCTAATGTAATATTTAGGTAAGCAATTGTAAAGAAAGAACTTTCTCCTGGTGCCAAACCAATAATCCACAATATTATTTTCAGAGGGCGAAGTTTTTTTAATCACGACAACATTCTTAATTATGTGCATTGCTTTTTGCCCACCGTACATGAAGCATAAACATTTACTTAATTAAAAACCCACCCTTCCTTGTGAAATAATACAATAACTTATTACATTTTAATCGTATTAAGGGAACTTTTCAAAGAAATATCACAAAACAAGGACAGAACAATCAAAAACCCAATGCAGCCATTTATCACAATCGTTAGTCCTAATTAAATAAGGAAGATATAAATGTTCCTCCGAGCTAGGGTTGAATGTAAATATGACACGTATATACGGACAGTGAATTGACAGAACAACATGCTTTTGTTAATACTGGTAGATACGTAAAATAAAGAAAACTTTACACTACCCCGAAAGAAGAAAAACATTTTGCACACACAACCACTTCAATTTCAATCTGTCTTACTGTTTTATAATTGATGGAAAATGTTGTAGGGATGTTAGAGATACATTTACAAATCTGTTAAAATAGTTTTTAAATATGTATGTTTGTCCTGTTGATGTACGTAAAAAATTGTCCTTATCATGTAAATTTGCTCACTCTAATATAAGGTTTTGCTAAACGAAGAACAAAAAACATTATGATACCATGCAATTGTTTTAATTAAAACAACAGTAAAATCTTGTAATAAAATGTATGCAACGATTCAGTAAAGATTAAACCGCCTGTGAATTTCTTATTATATTTCTTCATCTGAATGCAATTTAAATGGTTGATTGTATCGATTCCTACAATTCCTGAGTTAAGACGTGCAAGAGTGCAAATCTCACAAAGCCCCACAGATGAAAACACTATTAAGAGTACGATAGAAAATCTCTTTCGTTGAAAGCATTTTTCATGAAATAAGTTGCAATCATGAACTTCATGAATGCAAATGTTGAATGTACCCCAAATTTTAACGGAATATTGGACAAAATAAATAGAGGACACTATAAAATCCTTTCACTAAATTCCACTCATGTTTCATGTATCTTTTACTAACTTTTCATGCTATTCCATGCTTTCAATTCCTACATCTTTTGTCATGTCCGTATGTTTTCGCAGGTAACAGCTAAGGACGTCTATCTCACCCTCACCTGAAATTGATGGTTTTTTAAGGAAAACGTAGATCTCTGTCTCACATTTTATGATATTCTGCTTCATTACTTTCGAATTCACTTCGTTTCATGACCTTCACAAGACGGAAACCACATCAAACGAAAACGACATACGTAAAAGATATGATATAACCACTATGTAGATCGTCGTCGAATCTCCCTATATAACTTCCAGGCTCTGTAACGTAACATCACTTGGAACAATAATTGGAATCACGGAGCTCCTGAACCTTAGGATCATCAAATGCTTTTTCTCCAGAGATTCGTGACGATGACGATGCGATGGTCAACTCGTTATGTTTTCAAGCATTCAGGAACCTTCTTTAGTAATGTACCTGATTATATATATTCAATAGGAGTTTGTGGTGTAGACTGTAGACTAACAATGACTCAATTTTTGATACTAAAGATACTTGAACGCTGCCATGTATTTCAACAAAAGATTTGATAGTGTATAATTTGTGATGGCACTTTTCTGCAAATGCTTTCCTTTGCAACTTGTTCAGCACGTAATTCGGCCATCAGTGCTTTTCTATTTATCATAACAAATATTGTTGATAATATCAATATCGCACCATGAGGACAACGACAATTCATGTGACTAATTGAATTTTAATAATTATCATTATCAGTAATTAATTAAAAAACGAATCAACCAAAATTCTAAAGATTGAAATGAAAAAATAAATAGGTACATAGGTGTAAAATAAAATATGCAATCGAACCGCAACGTGATATGCTTTGCCTTCATCGTACACCTGTCATGAGTCAGATCAGATCGATTCACTTCATGTAAAAACCTTCACTTCTTCTTCATGTACCCACATGAACCTTTTTACAATATCAGCCGGCTTGAACTGAGATATTATCTTGGAAAGAACTGAGAAAGAATAGAACTATCATTTTAAATATTCTTCAACGTCAAATCCAAATGGCGTTAAATGGAAAGCATTTGACATCAGGTAACATCAGTCAATTCGTTACAGTTCTACAGTTGGTAGAACATATTTCCTGAATAAATCTATGTAGTATTTCTAGCATTAGTGACTTGGTTGGCAGTTTTAAGGTTGATCTATTTAAATTTTTTATGAAACTTTCAGGATCATCATGTCCTCCTCTTCAAGATGGTAAAGTTCGAATTTATGCCATGAGATTCTGTCCTTATTCGCAAAGAGCCCTATTGACATCCTCTGCAAAGAATGTTGAGTAAGCTGTGCAAAATATTAAAAATAGTTTTTTAGTAATCTGAAGCATTAAATACAAAATGATTAGATACCAAATTAAATGATTCAAATATTTTTTTATTACAGAACGGATGTGGTCCTCATCAATTTAAAAGACAAACCGGAATGGTTACTTGAGAAAAGTCCTGGGGGAAAAGTACCTTCCGTGGAACTTTCTGATGGACAAGTAGTGTATGAAAGTTTGATTATAACCGATTTTTTTGATGAGGCCTATCCCACTGGTCCTAACCTCCACCCAAAGGATCCTGTCAATAAGGCCATCGATCGGATTTTAATTGAGGGATGGGGCAAGGTAAACTATGTTTTCGAAAGTTCATTTTAAATAATTAAAATCCCATAACATGCTATAGAAATTGAAGTGTCAAAATTGTTTTAGGCTGGATCATCGTTCTACCAATTGGCTTTTGGAAGCTCTGTTGAGCCAGATAAAGTTCCGGAACTCATCAAAGAGTTTGAAAGCGTTGTTGCTTCTTACAGCAAAGAATTGGAAAGACGAGGAACAAAATTTTTTGCCGGTTAGTTCGTGATTTTATATTACAAAATTACAAATATGTTTTCGAATATGGTTTCATATTTTGAAATAAGCTGTACATCTTATTTCTTTTTTACAATAGGCAATGAACGACCAGGAATGCTAGACTATGTTTTGTGGCCGTGGTTTGAACGACGTAAGTTCTTCAATATTTGGTGTATTTTTTGTGCAAATGTCGTATAAAAATGTATAAAATTTTTATTAGGTCCTGTTATTCCACGTTTTTTTCCGGACGCCGTGAATTGGGAAGAACTTCAGCAAAATACGACAGCTATTGTAAGGAAAAACAATATTGTCTAAGCTCATAATATAAATTTTTTACTATGTTTTAAGGAATTTTAAAAAATTATCTAATTTGAAGGACCAATGGTATAATCAAATGAAGGAGGATGCGGCAGTTGCAAAGTATTTCCTGTCCCCAGAAATTCACCACAAGTATTGCATTACTGTAAAGGAAGGCAACACCGATTTTGACTTGTTGACAAAATTATAAAAACACATTCACATTACATTACATGCTATGACAGGAAAAACGGTTTAATTTTATACAAACCAAGCAGGCTATTTTTCAAATATGCTATTCAAAATTCGAGCATCTTATGCAGTCGGGTAATTTGGGACAGACTGGTGATAATTTTTTGACTAGGCAATCTTATGTTTTACCAATTGATAATTTTCAATATTGCAGCAGCTTCATGGTTTTGAGGATTTAGTTATTTAATCCTGAATGATTTAAAAAATTCAAGTAATGAATCATCGAATGAATAAAATCAAACGTTACAAAAAAATAAACAAATTTTACTTATTTTGACATTAATTAATTAAAAAATAATGTCTAGAATTGGGTCATTATTTTTGTAATTTGTTTGCTATTGTGGGCGTCGGGGAATAATTTTGTTGACGAAAAAGTATCTTAGCTAATCCGAGACGCAAAATCTGGCAATACTACTCACGTCAGCTTCATTATTATCAACTTAATTTCTTAATAGCTGGTGAATATCGAAGAAAGGGAATGCGGTCTTTAGAAAACATTCGTCTTTAATTACTGCGATTTTATTGCATACTTTCGCATTATTCGGTGTACATACATGATGAATATATGATAATACAAAACGGAAAGTTAATCTAAATCTACACATTTCAGTATATATGTCTCTGTACGTCTATTGGTATATTTACTTCACATGCTTGAAAACAGACTAAAATAAATCGTGTTAGCTAATTAGCTATGTACAGATAGATTCATTCGTACCATAATGTGAAAAATTTTACACGTGTGTATTTTATGTCAATTTACTTTTTGATGAAACAATACACAAATATACTAATGGTTTGCGTAATTAATTTATCAATGCGGATTGTCCTTTCGTACTCAAAATCAACAATTGGGGTCTATAACTAAACTACAGATACTTAATTAATAAGTAAAATGAAGAGGATCATGCAATGTAAAATATAACAGTTCCTAGTTCAATTAATTTAAACAATGACAAATGACACAGTACATGCAATCTGCCCACATGTCTAGCTTCTGCTTCGTAATTTGAATCTTGAATTATATTTATCTCATATATACGGAAAGAAATACATATAGTTTTGCAAGGGAAATTTCAAAGCTGGTAACAAAAATCAAATCTGTAAAAATGTTAATAGAAGACATAAAGAAGATTATAAAGGAAGATTCAAAGATTCTTATTGCTCTGTAATTGATTCAGTTGGAATTGGAATGCCATTTCTAAAAACGATATAAATAATTGATCAAACACACTTTCTCTCCAATTAATCTATGACACGCTTAACTTGATGAATTGGAGGACTTTGATTCCTCGCCTATCGGTAGCGTACCATCTTCACTTTGTCTTTCTTTGTCAGGCTTATCCTTAACTTCAGAAGAGGCAGCTTGTTCTGGAGCCTTCTTATTCTCATCACTTTTATCAGTATCATTGACCTCCTCTGAAGAACTTTCAATTTCAGACTTCTTTTTCGAAGAACCTTGATAAGTTGGGATTGGGAGCACTCTCAATTTTTTGTGCTTGCGAAAGACGTTAGTATCCAAGTCATGCTGATCATCTACGTCACTGCTAGAAGCGGACACAGTAGGTGGGACGGGTGCATTACCCCTTTCTTTTGCATCGGATGCTGATGGTTGGCTTTCGACAAACTCGCCACTCAAAAACGGATCAACTTCTTCAACTTCGTTATTGTCTACATCACATGGTTCATCTTTTGGAACATAAATGAACGTTTTAGTGAATTTTTGAGGAACTGATGCGCCACTAGGACCAGGAGTACTTTTGGAGACTGAGCTGGTTTGCGATCCATTAATTATAGGGTTTTTATGGTTAGATGGAAAAGGTTGCGGTGGAATCTTCCTAATTATAGCTGGACCTTTCCCACCTGGCGTTTTAACAATGGTAACTACAGAATTACATGGAGCACGGTTGATGGAAACCGAGCTGGATGCTTGAGTGACAGGAAGGGCTTGTTTTTGTTGCTGAGCTGTAGTTGAACTCTGAACAGAACTAACGGTCTTTTGGTGGGTCTGGTTTCCGGATGCTTTTGGTGGATTAGTTTTGCTAGTAGTGACCTCATTTTTAGAAGAATTTTTGGGCTGAGCGCTTTTAGCTTCCGTGCCTGGCTCTACTTTTATTGTTGGCTTTACAGGCAATGTCGTTGATGTTGGTGCAGTTGCAGAAGAGGCTACAACGGGAGTAGTTGTAGTAGTACTGCCAGAAGTGCTCTGTGCCGTTGGTTTCGGAGGCTGATCAGGAACTTTTGGAGTTGTTGCCGGAAAATCGCCTTGTGATAAGAATGTTTGTACTCCCGTAGTACGTTTTGGTACTTGGTTATAAATTGTAACACGAGCAATTTGGGCAGGGACAATATTGTTGCTGTCGCGCTGACTTCTATTGTCTCCAGCTACAAGAACATTAAAAATACAAGTGGTTTTCATAAATACATATATAAATATTGTTTAATTCATTTAGTTCGATTAGATCATTAAAAAATGATTTTACTTACGTCGATAATTGCTAAATCTTCTGCGAAAGTTACAATACTTATTCATCAAAGATTCAGGAGAATTTTTCACCGAATTCAGTTGGTATGCCACGGCAGGATTTTGTTCCGAAAGTTGGATTTGATAGACCATCCGTTCTATTTTAGCTTTCAATGCGTCTCTTGCAGTCTCAATTTGACTGTAACAATCATAGATTTCTCTGTATAACTGAATGCAACAGTCGCATAATGGCAAGTCGCAATAATCAAACACGTTTTCTCGTTCCAAATCAAAAGGCACAAAAGGAAATTTCAGATCCTTGTAAACGTATGCAAATAATCTCTTCATGCGCTGATATTCATTCGGACAAGACATGTAATTGATGATGTAATCATTCGGTGGAGACTTGGACAAGCAAATAGCACAAAAAGGAAATCTGGGTTTGACACTCTCAGTAGCGGCACTCTGACGACCCCTTTTGCGCTGTTGCAATTCCTGTGCATGATCTCCAGACATCGTTAAATTTAACGGTTGAGACTGATGCAAAGCTTCCCCAAATAATTGACTAGAAGCCAAATCCACTTTCCTTTTTCTACCTCGTTTCGATTTTCCAGGAACATCTCCAAAATTTTGTCCTTCGGTGATTTCAACTTTTAAAGGCAATTCTGGCATTTGTTCTTCTGAAAACTCACGAGTAGTTCCTGTTCGACCTCTTCCTCTTGGCGATGCAGCTAACGTCTTTAATGGGGATGTTGTAAAGTAACCTGAGGTCATTCGTCCACCTCGACCCCTTCCTTTAAGTACACCAGAACTGGTGCCTCTCCCCTTGTTTTTCATAGTCCGATTTGAAATCAATCTGTGCAGAACTGCTGCAGTTGTTTCATTTTCAGCTCGTTTACGCTGCGGTGGCTGCGCGTCCTTCAAAAACCGTTTGTTCCGTTGCAGTTTTGTCGTTGGTGGTGGAGCATATGAAGTGACGTCCCCAACCTCAGACTCGGACTCGTCGCTACTGCTGCCATCAGTGTACTTTGTTCTGATAGCTTGTCTGGCCTGCTGTCGAAGACTTCGCCTTGTTGGAACCATGTCAGTTTCAGGCGTTTTTGATTCTGTCTCCAACGCAGAAGCTGCGGTAGTAGTATGCTTTCGCCGTCCCATTACTGCAATTTTCACTGATTACGCCAAACCCTAAAAATGTCATTTTTGAAACTATTTTAGCAATATGACATGTGTTTAAAAAGTAATTTCTAAAACGTGCAAAACTGAAAGATGATCAGACGAATGAATTTAACATTATCCCAGAATTTACAAGACTAAGATATTTAAATACCTGAGTTTACACAGAAGTTAATATTTAACGCGATTAATAAATACGTACCTCTTTTCAATATCCAATTGTCCAATTTATTCAAAAGTTTAAATTCTTCTACCTAAATATCCACACACCCATATTATTCTGTCCCTCCTATCTATACTAAAAATTTTCTTGGGACTCTTGGGAGCGTTCATTAATTACGGTAGAAAATTCAATATGTACATTTAAACAAGGGTTGGTCAGTTAGGGTTTTATGCTAAAAATGCAGGCTTTCATTTATATGCTTTATTTTTTTAAATTAAAAATGGTGTCTGACCTGAAGATGTCCTCCACTTATTTACCAGTCGTTTTTCATGAAACGCCCTCTTGTCTTATTTTATGGGTTTGTTGACAATAATTGTGATTTTCTATACAGCCAAATGGTAAGTAAAACTAATAATAAAATGCTCCCAAAAGTTTATTCAAATTAGATGACAATTTAAAAAATTCAAAACAAATTGCTGGCTTTATTGTTAAACATTAAAACTCGAAAAAAACAGTGCAATGCTATGTATTGATGCCCAATATGTAGCTGGAAATGAATGAGAAACGCATTCACTTGCTCAGAGCTGGGAAGATCTGTAGACGCAGGGGACCACACATCTTGCAGAGACTTACATTATTAGAAACTACATATGTACTTCATTTATATTTCTTGAATAAAAAACGCTATATTAAAACGTAACACTGTCTTACCTGACAAAATCATAACTCGAACGAAATTGCCTAATTAATTACAATTAATACTATGTATTTACTGTTTACTAGTACATATTTTTGTGTGTGCTATGTAGTCAAAAATAACTTCCGGTAATAATGATTCATACCTAGGCGCCAGAATCATTATTCAAAAACGGGTTAAAAAACTGCTTGTGGGCATCATTAAAAAAAGGTAAATGTTTTAGACGTCGCCAATCGCCATTAATAATCCTTTATTCTTTTCCCCTACTCTGTCATCCTTTTATATATTAAACTTTAAAAAATGCAATTGTAGCCAGTAATATGCATAATCAAAATCACACAAACAGTAGTTCGGTAATTCGGTTGTTGATATAACCTGCATAGTTTGACTGGTTGAACAGAAAGAAGTTTTGTAATTTTATGCGTGAAATCAAATTCTATTCTAAGCAGCCCAACTCTGAGCAGCAATATCACGGATTATCGCAACATATCATAAGCGGATTCTACCTACCCAATACAAAGCTGCTGATAGCTGATTTTTTAACCCTCCAGCTCCGTTGACTCACTGAACTCCAAAAGTAGCGTTGTAGTATGAAATATGAAACACCATAAAAACTGCGGAATATGAGTAGTGGATTCATGATGAGAATTATCGTTGATGGGTATTTGAGGTCATTTTTTGTCATTAGGAAATTAAACTAGTTTTATTAAATTAAACTTCCTGTCTCAGCTCCACCAGTTTTACAATATGCAAATTGTGTAAAAACAATTAATTGTTAACAGACCTGAATTTTATTTGAAAAAATAAAGCATGAAATGAAATCATGTTTTCATCATATCATAAATCATTTTGCATTTTCTTCGTAAAGTTTCAATGATATTTTTCCGTCAATCAATAAAAATACAAGATCGTTAAAAAATGTTACATTCTTCCATTTTTTCCAAAACATCGAAGACTTAACCGGCGTATTCGATTTTGGTGTACCTTTACTTACTCGTTAATCTTTAGTTAGCCATTCAGTTAAAAAGCATGGCGCATGCGTATTTGTCTTCCACGTCCACGCCCGTTAGTTAGAATTTCTTCTAATTTGCTACAAATAAATCTCCGGAAGATTAAATAATTGTATCGTATTTTCTCCAGGGCTATAATAACAGTCGTAACGAATTTCGAAACAAAGCATTACAGTTGCATGATCAATTAAAATTGAAATACTATTTTTAGTATCTTGGAAAATCATTCATAATTCATAAATTACAATTCTGTGTCTAAGATGCAATTTTTTTATTTCCTGTATCTTTATTTATTCATTCACCAATTTTTTAAAATTTTGTCGTTGCTGTAACCTCTATCTCGAACTTGATGTACATGTTGAAATGAACATGGAAATGAAGAATCTAAAAAGCAAAGAAAATGAAAATAGGAAAAGAAACCCTCTTTTTATAATCCTTGCGCAAACAACATAAAATCTCATAGAACCATAGCATAACAGTTTGTTGCCGCAACGCAAATTGACAGACAGCCAGCTCGACTTGTCCTTCATCTCATCTCCTCGAGTTTGCATCCTAAGTTTAACTTGTACGGAGTTAGTACTTTACGCGAGGCATACATTTCTATTCCTTTATGCCTTATAAAGTGTTAATACTTTGGAAACCTTCACCAGTGACTCATGAAGCTATACCAAATGAAATGGATAGTTTTAGGTCAATTTGTATATGCTGAATTATATTATAAAATATGTACCAACTATTTCATCAATTTAATCGGTTTCGTGTTTCTCTGTTTGAGGAGAGATATTGCGAATCTAGATTCAAGATTGTAAATAGGCGCTCCTGATCACTTATCATATGACACACATTATTAATCAGCCCCTTCAAATTGACTTAAAACGATCAACTATGAGACACGTTGAGTCACTCTCGCGAATGTTTCTCGTTGAGTACAACGTATGCAAGAGAGCTTCCTTTCAGCTCCATTGTTATAAAGTTAAAGTACGTAAGGAAAACTAAATGCTGCCTACCTACAAATTTGCGGGACCGGCTCTGCTCGACTCACATGAGTTCCTCACTTCACACTACACTACGAATTGCCATCATATTAGTAGACAAAGACGAACGTAACAGATGACCAAGTATTTTGTGATATTATATGGCAAAGCATAGTATTTTTATTTGGCGTAGTGTACAAATGTACCTTACCGCCTGACTTGAACTGATGCAATGAAAAGGTATTAAAAGGAAAAGATTATTATTGTCCCCACGTTCTCTTTTATCTACGTTTGCCCATGTTTGCTAAGTTAGTTGTAGCAAAAAGCCGTGCCGTGGATGTGGGCATGCTGTTCACGCCGCCGTCGTCGTCGGAAAATTTCCCATTCATTCCCTTCTCGTGAAACATATACATACATCGTGGCAATAATATTAACTGTTTGTCTGGTCTGTAGTATTCCAGAATATCCGTTTCCTTATACTTGCATATATTATAGAAAGAGGTTTGTATGTGCATGCATTTATTATACTGTAAAGTGTAAACCTTCCTCAACGTATACGTTTTTTATGTCCATTTCAGTTCATTTGGTCAGTGAGTCAAGTGACGAATGATGGCCTTCGCTATCTATTAAAGCACATAAATAAATAAAGTATTGTTTCCAGTTTCTGGAGAACATTTGGAATCGAAAAAGTAATTTAAAAAGTACTGCATAATTTCAAAAACTGAGATAGTGAGTTGTAGCTCATGATAGAAAGTGCAGGAAAAGTTTTGAATATACGAATGATCTTTGATGAGACAAAATAGTCAACAGGTCAGCCGCTGTTGCTTCGTGAATGATACATTTAAATCTACGTCGACCTTGAGAACATTCATGGATTAGGACAGCTGTTTTGAGAGGGAGACGGTAAATGAAAAGTAAAATTGACTTTTACAACTATGACTTTGGGTAGGATAATTTATATTTATATTTACTATGTTTAGGTTCAACAAATGGTTAGTTATGTCCGCAGAGGAAGAAGATAATCCCTTAAACAACCGCCGTAGAACCAGGTCGGCATCGAGAGCACTCAGTAATGGCGCAGGCCCCGATGAAGAAAATGTTGCTGATGAATTAGTAGAACTTCCTGAGGAACTTCCGGAAATTGAAGAGGAGGAAGAAAATCAAGACAACGAAGACGCCTCGTCCAGTCAAGAAGATGATGACGATGAAGAAGCGGACGATGAAGATGAGGCTGATGACGGGGATGATGATAACGATGCTCAGGAGGAAGAATTACTCATACCTTCTGAGATTACGGATGATGACGAAGTATCTAAACTCAATGAAGTTTCTCAGGTGTTAAAAGTGTGGGAGGAAAGACTTGCTGCAGATGCAAATGGCAGCCCAGCGAATGACAATGATAATGCACAGCGACATAATTTCAATCCGGTTTCCATTTTAACAAGGTGCGGATGAGTAATTTTTTGTATGGCTAGTTTTAGTATGAGTTGCTATTATATTTTCTTTTTCAAGATGGCATTGTGGAGCCTTTATGTTTAATGGGGTTTTATTTTATTGACAGATTGTCTGAAATAATAGAATATGAGGGCTTAGAGTACTTAAAGTTGGATCCAGATCCCTTCGATGACCGGCACCCCTCAAGAACTCATCCAGATTGCTCCTTCGGTTCCTCTTTGAAGACCATATACAAGAAAGAAGCATTTTTAAATAAGCTTGTGGGTCTATACTGCAAAGAAGTATGGGGTGAGGAGCTGGATTTCGCCGTTAACACTGCCGCATGTCGCTTGTTTGTTAACGTTCTTCCAGGGTTGGAAACTACGCTTATTTTCCAGGTAAATTTCTATTGCTGGCTGTTGACGTATAACTCACAGTATTATTCTACTTTACTACTTACCGTCGAAAACTCCACCTAGTACACATGTACTTAATAATTTGTTTGAAATATTTTGTAGGAGTCGTTACCGATGATTCAAAGATTTTTTCAATGGGCTGAAACTGCACCAGAACCTCTTCAGTCTTATTCTTTAGGGTTATTGGGAGCGGCAATGGAAATCTCAGATATTGCGGCCAAGTTTAAGTAAGTTTTAAATTTATACTTTAAGTTTCAGTAGTTATACTTACTTACTTCAATAGCTTTCCTTCACTTTGAACTGTAAAGCTAAACTGCATTTCACGATACGATGAATTGATTGAACCTTATTGGATTTTGTTTGATAGGGAGAAAAATGCACATTTGGTCCAAGTGATGTTACGCCGTTTGAAACAGCTGCAACAAGAATTTTATGTGTCCCAGCAGCGCCCTTTCGCCCACCTAAGTAATTCGGTTCCAGTGTCTCATCAAAATGGAGAAGACAAGATTGATGGAAACAAGACTTCAGAAAACAGACATCGTGCCAATTCTGGAACGCCAAAGCCAGTGGTATTGAACTGCGATAATTCTGAAATTCCCCTTCCTCCCAATTCCAAAGACAACAGAGTTCATGAGCATCATCTAATAAATGGGAAATCCCGTAGTAGCACTCCGAATAGACCGACTTCCAGGTCATTACTAGTGGAGCCTTCAGCGACTCCAGAACAAAATGGTAGTGGTAGTGTAGTCACTTCAAGTGAGACGTTAAATACCCCGGCTAGAACGCCTGGGTCAACACCAAACCTAAATGGCAATTCTTCAGTGGCAACCCCAGGACGTGGAAAGAGGGCTCGACAATCAGGAGCATTTTCTGCTTCCAAATCTTTTGTGGAACCTAGTTCAAAAAATACTCCCAAAAGACGCAAGCTTTCTACAAGCATTCTACTGGATGATTGCAGTAGCACAAGTTCAAGCTGGGCGGAAATGGAGCCGAATATAATTGGTCAATGGCAAGTATATCCGGTCAATTTGGTGACCCGACAAATTTTCACCCTTCGTTATGTCACTCCACTTGGAGAATACCAAGAAATGTTAAGCTATGCTTTTGAAAATTCTGCAGTGCAAATTATTCTGAAGTATCTCTCGAAGTCCCATTCTAGCAGCAGAGAAACGTCCCGCCTAACACAGCCAAGTTTTGCTTCTGTGATGCGGGAAGCCCAGCAACTTCCTCAGCCTCCCGGGGAATTAGATGCTCCCCTCAACATGGATCTATCCGAAGATGAGCAGCTCACTGCGAAACAAAATGTCAGACAAGTGAGTTTTAACCTAAAACGATATTTTGAATGTCATCTTTATTTCACGGCAGATAAACTCAAAAGAACGATCGGGAGAACACAGAACCCCCACCAAGTGGTCGGACCAGCGCTTCCCCCATACAAGTCAATAAAGCTTCCAAATCCCTCTGATTTGTCTTCCTTGCATGCTACTGTTCTTTCCTTGTTACCCGTCAATGCTCCTCGGTGGGCACCCGTGGAAAGATTTTTAAATCAGTGCGGAATCCACATAATTATGACCACGATTGCATTAGCCTACGAGTGGAACTACTCGGGTCGGGCTGAAACGGTGAAGAACATGCTGGACGTGTTAGCAATTTGCTGCTTGGTTCCTAAGGCCCAACTCCTTTTAATTGAGCGATTCAGTATAAACTCTGCCACAGAGCACAACGGTATGCATGTGATATTAAGCGCTTCGGAAGGTGAAATTGTAACTGACACGGAAGTGAAGAAGAGTGCCCTTCAAGTGATTGGCAACTGCGTCTGTGGACCTATACACCATAAGAAGCCGACTGAGACGCAGATTAAGTTGTGGGAATGTACGAGAATGAACAATGGCATCCTTGTGTTAACCCGTCTACTTTTAACAAAAAGTCCCATTACAGATGCCGACAGCATCCGAGCACTGGCCTGTTGGTGCCTGAGTGGTCTTGCAAGGTACAAGCAAGTACGTCAAGTACTTCAGCAGTTACCCTTGATTCGATCTGGTCTTATACAAAGCCTCATGACGGAACCAATCCTTCAAGATAAGCGACAGGATCACGTCATGTTTCAGAAATATGCCTTAGAAATCATCAAACTGGTTCATGGCAAAGACGAACACTTTAGTTTAGAACTTGGAGACCTCATCAGAAAGACAGATTTGATTAGCCAAACACGCATTTCTTACGACGAAAGACAACTAATGGAACTTATCCAGAGTCACTTGTTTAATTCGGGGTTAACCGACACTGCAGAAATGTTGAAAGAAGAGCTAAAATCCAAATCACTCAGTGCAAGAAGTTCCGTGGTCCCGCGTCCAGCTTCTTGTTCCACGCCAACAGGTGTTGGAACGAGTACGCCAGCCGTGATTACGCGCCCTCCCTCCTGTACCACTCCCACTGGTCCTGGAACAAGTACACCGGCCAGTGTTGTAGCCGCAGCTGCCGTTGTTCAGTGCTCAACGCCAATTTCCGCATCGACATCTCAGACCCCAGTACCAATTCTTAGTTCTCCTGTAAAGCAGCAAGTTACTCTGGATAAAATAGTGAAGGAATATTTGCTCAGTCAACATGCACTTTGTAAGACGCCGATGGTGACGTGTCCGCAATTTGATTTGTTCACTCCGCATAAGTGTCCAAGTAAAACTGACTTTAGCTCAGTCTACAAGACGAAGACGATGGGAAATAATTTTGCTTCGAGATTTATGAAACGGGAGATTTTCGGCTTCACACGTGGACACGATGATAGAAAACTCATTTATTCCAAATACAAACCTTGCAGGTAATCAGCGATAACTACTGAATTAAAAAACGCAAAGTCCTGTTCTTATAGATGTGTAATTTTTAATTATTAATTTGTTTGTTTTATTCAGAGTAATTCGAAGTGCTGATCAGGCTGAAGAATTGAGTTTCACTTCATGCGCCTTTTCTCCTTGTTACCAGTGGACAATTGTAGGAACCAGTAACGGTGATGTGAAGCTCTTTAACAACTCCACCTCAGTTGAGGATGGCACTTACGCTTGTCACGACTCAGAAATTTATCATTTACAACCGAATTCTAAAGGAAGTTTGCTCCTTACTTCGAGCGTCTGGAGAAGACCTCTTAGTGCGGTATGGAGAATGGAGGGACTTTTTGACAGGGTGATGGAATTTGATCGAGAGGAGTACATTGAATTCAATAAATGGGGCGAGGTAAGACGCTGGTTTGATAGATCATGATTCGTTGTTGATGAATTGATGTGTCATGATAAATGTTGAATAACCTTTTTCTGATTTGCTTTTGTAGGAC
This sequence comes from Seira musarum, assembly GCA_027743895.1. Taxonomy (NCBI): domain Eukaryota; kingdom Metazoa; phylum Arthropoda; class Collembola; order Entomobryomorpha; family Entomobryidae; genus Seira; species Seira musarum. The sequence continues at coordinate 6,579 of JAHZMX010005971.1, read as the reverse complement.
AAAGTAATTTGTACAAACATGGAGCACGCAGCCGTCTACGACATTGAATCAAAAAAGAAGATTCTAACGCTACACCCCCGCGTTTCTAACGCTTATCTCAAGAATCGAGCAACCTTTGATCCTTTCGATGACTTGATTTTGTCTGATGGCGTTCTCTGGGACTTCAAATCGGGAAAAGAGATTCACAAATTTGACAAACTCAACGAAAACTTAAACGGAGTCTTTAATCCTAAAAATGGAATCGAAATTATATCAAACACGGAGATTTGGGATATTCGAACTTTTCATTTACTCAAAACCGTCCGTCAGTTGGATCAATGTCTCCTGCAATTCAGCAATGACTGTAATGTAATCTATGGATATAAGATTGACAGAGAAGAGCAAGGAGCTGACAGTACTCCTCAATTTAGACATGGGGACACAAGTTTTGTTGTTTTGGATAATTATGCAGATTATAGTAGCATTGCTACTATTGAACTGAAAAGGTATAGCTTACAAAATTAAAGAAGCATAACAGTATGAAAAAATTAATTTTGAGCGGTAATTGTAATCTTTTTATCGTGTTTGTATTTTAGACATATCATGGGCTTAGCTGTGTCTCCCAACGACTTGCAGCTAGCTCTTGTGGAAAATCACTCTATCGATGAATCAATGGGATCTGATTCCTGTGTTCGATACTATGAAGTTGGTCGTTCAAAGGCGGATGATGTCGCCACTGGTTTAGATGTAAGAGCTTTGTCCATCAGTAGAATATGTGCGGCTGTGTTCTAGTGGGCTTTAATATTCGTATCTATACCAAATTTAATAATTTATTAAAGGATGAAGATGATCTCCAATCTGATGATGAAGAGGATGTGGACGACGACGATGATGATGACGACGATGACGATGATGAAGACGGATTCATAGAGGAGGATGATGTGATCGACGGAAACAATGATCTTGGTAATTAATTCATTTCTTTGTTGTCTATTGTTTACACATTCTTTTTTTGTACCTATTAATGTTCAACTTTAACTTTATATTATAATTGAACGTTTAATTATAATTCAGATCAAATCCTTGATGGACTGTTACCTCAAGACGGAGATGATGTAGACGTCGTCGCTATCAGTGATGGAGAAGGAGGAGAAATAGTCTTTGAACGTCACGACGACTCAGATGATTCTTCTTGGGCTAATGATCGCGACAGTGGAGATGATGATTCATCAAATGACTCGAGCTCATCATCCTTTTAAACTGTGCAAATTTTGGACTGGAACGAGTAATACAACCAGGAAAATTAAGTTTATATGCAAACAAGGAAACTGCCGTCGTGTTTAATTCTATTTGAAAGTCTGAATAGGAAATGGACCAATTGGGACACGATAAATTGTGTTGAACAGAGGTCTAGTGATTATTTTTTAGCATGAGAATTTGAGGTATTAATGGACAATTTATGAATGCAAAATATTTTATAAATAAAGGAAACAAATGGACTGCTTGCCAGAGTCAGAAGATTTTTAATAAAGGTTTTAGCCCATTTAAACTGAAAGGGCCAAGTTAGTGGTACGATGAGTGCTTATGAATCGAAGGTATGAAATGTAAGTTAGATGGTGGGTTCCTCTCATGCTGGAAATGAACCCCGAGGTATGTCTACTCTCGTAAATGAAACATGTTTACGTAAAATCGAAAGCCCTTTTTTTATAAAAATCGCAAATTATATAATGTTAAAAATAAATAAATAAAACACTGTAAAGACTAGTTATCTGTTCTATATTCGTGTCAAACGTTTTTTGGTTTACGCTGTTACTTTTTCCTGTGTTCTCTTGTTGCAGAATTTAGAGTTGTAAAGATTGTAATATTAGAATAAAATTTGATAATTCAATAATTCAGATTAACTACGATGTTTTTCTTACCTTGAGCGCCAGTATTATCATTATCATTACTCATCAGTCTTCCTTATCAGGGGACTAGGGCATTTGATAAGTTTGGCAGTCATACTTGCATAAACTTTCCATCACATCATTATTTTATCATATCACATAACTCAGGAATTTATGAAGATCAGGGCAAAGCATGAACCTTTACAACAGTAAATCATTAATTGAAGCTGGGAAAGACATTAGAAAAATAAGCAAATTAGGCTTCGAAATTGAAGTTTTCTCAGTTCAAAAAGGTTAAATTATGGATTTGACTTGGATTTCTTTAAGACCATCCATTATTCGTTTAAGACCAAGTCAGCTATGGCTCTACATACTTTTATTCATTCCAAGTTCTACGATGGAGCATTCACCTTCAAAAACTTCCTCAAATCATCAGTTCGAACCTGATCTCGATCTCTTAATAGTAAACGCAAGAGTGATTGATGGCACTGGTTCACCTTGGTTCGTCGGGTCTGTGGGAGTAGCAAACAATACTATCGTTTACGTTCAGCCCATGACATTCGATAATGCGACTCTTCCTCCGAGTAAATCAGTTATTGACGCGGATGGAAAGTACCTTGCGCCAGGATTCTTCGATTCGCACACTCATGACGATGTGGGGATTCTGGAAAATGATCCCGCAATCGCAAAGATCCTTCAAGGCGTCACCACTGTTGTAACAGGAAATTGCGGATTCTCAACTTACCCCATGGGCTCTTTGCAAAGAGTCCGAGAACATTTAGAGTCCTTGTTGGGGGAAGTTAATCCAGGAAAAATGTATGACAACTTTAACGAAATGAGAGTGAACTTTACAGAAGAAACGCACATCCCAAATGTGGTGTCATTGGTGGGCCATGGCCCCTTGAGGTTATCCGTGATGGAGTTTGCAAACAGGGAAGCAAATCAAGCCGAGATAGACGAAATGTGTGACATTCTAAATGAGCAGTTGGTTCAAGGTTCCGCCGGACTTTCTCTGGGATTAATGTACTCTCCGAGTAATTATGCTTCCAAGGAAGAAATGACTGCTTTGGGTAGAGTTGTCGCAAAACATGGGAGGCTTTTGGCTGCACACATCCGAACATACGAAAGAGGTTTGGTAGATAGCGTCCAAGAGTTTGTCGACATTTTGCGAGATAGTGGGGCTCGCGGTCTTCTCTCTCATTTACAAATTGCAGGGAAACCATACTGGGGAACCGCAATGTCTCAGGCTTTGGAAATCCTCGAAAATGCCAGGAACAATCATGGAATCGATGTCGCAGTTGATATGTACCCCTATCTCGCTGGATCCTCTACAATTTTACAAATTCTACCGCCTTCAGCAATGCAACAAGGGTTTGATGAATTTCTTAAAAAGATTGAAAATGCAAGTTATGTGGACAGTTTAAGAAATTTAACCGAGAAAGGTGAAGAATCAGGATGGGAGTCCAAAGTTAAGTTAATTGGGTGGGAAAACATTACAATTGGATCTGTGGAAACGGAAACCCTGAAGGGACTGGAAGGGAAAAATGTAACTAATGCCGCCTATGAAATGAACATGCCAGAGTTTGACTTGGTACTTAAATTGGTTGTAGAGGACCTTGGGCGGACAAATATCATCATGTTTCAGCAATCACAAGATGACCAAAATTTGGTTTTCAGAAACCGACTCCAAATGATTGGAAGTGACTCCATTCCAAGGTGAATATTATATTAACTCTGAATTCTTATTTTATTTTGCTTTACGATAAAAAAAATGTTCAATCCATAGAGCTGGAGGAAAGCCGCATCCTCGTGGCTATGGTACGTTCCCTCGTGTTCTCAAGAATTACGTGAGGGAAGGCCGATTGATAAGTTTGGAAGAGGGCATCCGAAAAATGACATCTCTAACTGCTCAGCGCTTCGGAATAATGAATCGAGGTTTGATTCGATCTGGGATGGCAGCAGATCTGGTCATGTTTGATGATGACTTTGAGGATCGAGCAAGTTTTGAAGATCCGATGAAAACACCCACGCCGATTCACGGCTTGTGGATTAATGGAGTAATGGTGGTGGATTCGAATGGCCTAATCAATGGAGGGGAAGATAACCCCTTGAAACCTGGTTTGGTCTTAGGTAGCGGTGGATAAAGAATCTTAAAGAATAGCCTGGAACGTACGTATTTTTACTTTATACTTTAAATAAGTAGCTTTAAAATTTTTAACCAAAGCAATTTCAAGAATAAATAAAATAAACCGACCAGTTTGAATTGAACAATCTTGATTCAACTTAATAATTTATTCACATTCAATTTATTTTTACGACATTTCGAAAACTTATCGAATGATACTTCCATACCAAAGTAATTTAAGTATGTTTTATTTCACATCAACGACTTCTCCAAGCACAGCGATCGCTTCGATTTCGATCAACCCTCCAGCCTGAAATTCAATTTAAAAAATCAAACACGATTTCAACTTTACACCATTTGATACTCTACTGTTAACTAGAGAAATAATTCTTGCCTTGGGAAGCTGAGCAACTTGGTATGCAGTTCGAGCCGGATATGGTGCCGTGAAATCTGTGAGGATAACAACGAATAGATTTTACTTATTCCTAATTTGTAAAGTTCCTATTGCATATATGTAATCCGTTTTAAAATTATTCCTTACATTCAGCGTAGATTTTGTTCATTAATGGAAATTGGGAAATGTCCTGGAGTAGCACGGTCATTTTAGTAACTGGAAGCATAAATAACGGCAAAATTTATCAAAGGCCTGTAGAGTAGAGCCCAGTGCTTGTTCCGTAATACCATGTAAATTTTGAAGGCACTCATATTACAGCAGGCGTATGCAGTTTTAGTGAATGCTCTAATAATAACATTGTTTAAAGCAAAAAAAGTGCAGACAACCTCAATGTAACGTAACCTCATTTAAGGCATTTAGTTTTTTAAAATCTTCGATAGTCCATTTTCTTAAATTTTGTCACAAATTATTATTATTGCAAAACCACTTCTCTACTAACCATTTTTAAATGTTGCTCCTGCAGCATTCAAAACATGTCCAATGTTATCCAGTGCCAGTCTGGTTTGTGCTTCAAATCCTTCGACGAGGTCTCCGTTAGTTTTCATACCCAATTGCCCCGAAACGTAAATGATGTTGTCCATCTGAACTCCTTGACTAAAGAAAAAGTGTTACATTTATCCATTTTTTCTTAGACACACAAAAATTCTTAGAACTGCTTGACAAAACCGATTTGATGTCCTTGTCAAATTTAAAAGCCGATCTGATGCCCAATTACCTCAAAGGAACCGTGGGAATTGGTGCCTTATCAGTCGTAATAATTTTCCGCTTCACAATTCCACCCATTTTTCGTGATTTTTAAATAATTTGAACAATTCAAATCAAGAACAGCTCGTCTACATGGATAAAGTTAAAGTGTGAGTACTGAGTACAGAGCCAGCTAAATGAATAGCGTGTATGATCTGCTCTTTAGTCAATCATCTCATCATATACTCGATTTTGGATTCGATACAAATTGACATTCTAAAAAAACAGTCCATCACGCTAACATTATATGTATAGCGAGAATTACGTACATTTACCAAAGGATTTCAATATGGATTGAATGCGAAATGGTTCCATCATCATTAGATTTTCAATCAGAGGATAAGGCAATATACTTCACCTAAAAAAATGTTCATATTTGAAGTTCATGGATCATGATTTATAATTATGTAACTCATATCATGCTACATATCGTTCGCACTGTACTTTATATAATCCTTTGAAACAACGCTTATGCAAATTGCATACCTAACAGTTAAGTATTTAAAATAATCTTCAACTGAAATGATGTGTGTAATTTAACGTTATTTACGAGAGTTAGGAGGCTGTATGGAATAAAATTTATGAGAATGATTATCATTACTGTCACAGGAATACATATGGCTCTCTGGTCTGCAAATTTTAATAGGTCACACTAGAATGAATGATCACACTTGTGATCTAATAATATTTCTGAATAAATTATGTTGATTTTTTCTTTTTCCATTAATTTCTGGACATCCAAAAAAATTGTTTAAGTTTGTCATCTATTTTTTTTCAATCAGAATGACTACATGAAAGAGTAGGACTTTAATGCCAATATGATGCACCTAATTCCATTATTATATTTTTATTTCAATAAAGATGAGATTGAGGATCTTTAAAAAGTGATAACTTAACAATGCCATGAAAATTATGATGATATTGGTCATGTCATCTCTTAACATCATAACAATTAAATTTATTGTTCTATAGCTGAACATGGTTAAAATCCGGATTATCAATATCATTACTGTAAAAATTCTAGATTCTGCAGGTTTCAAATGTTGATCAGACGTAAAACAAAATAAGGATATTCTATTAAAATCTTTATAATAGGAATATCTATATAATTACAATTGGAACAGGTACTGGGTACATTCAATAAACGGTAATGATTTAAAAATAAACGTGGTAAAACATACATAACTTGACTAAATCGTGGTACTTATATTCCAATAAAAAATTACTTCATAATTTTGCGTATTTATTTTTAAATGCTCAAAGCTCAGTCACTAGCTCAACCTAGGTTTATCCGCTAAACCCAAGGCGTGTTGAACGAAAGACACACTCAATCATTCCATGGATACATTTAGTTAACTTCAATTATTAAACAGCCGTTTAATAATTGAAGT
>JAHZMX010005970.1:0-16360 GCA_027743895.1 Seira musarum | reverse complement strand
CGCCTCCCCCCGGCACCCCACCCTCGCTAACCGCCCCGGTTTTTAATTCATGCTCTTTTTTTCCATTATCAGATCGTAAACGAAAAAGGTCTGATGTAACTCCACATGCAATGGACAATTGTCTACGGAATGACTGTGCACCCCCACTTAAACGAAGGCGTCTTTTTGAACCGGAGTTTCCGTTTGACTCGGATGTTTCTTCGGACGAAGACGACACGTTGCAGGATGATGATGTAGAGGCAGATGACATTAATCAACATGAAGAGCAACAGCTGGGAGACATAATACAAGTTGGAGGCGGCAATGGGGAGGATCACACTACAGGTCTACTTTTAAGTTTAAATAGTATAAAATCTAAGATCTGTAGCATATGTTTAGGACCAGCGTTTACTTCTGCTGGGGCATACCTTGACCACGTACGAACAAATCATAATGACATTTACACTACATATATCAATGAGCAGGAAGGTGGAATGTTAGAAGATCCTGATCATGTCTTTCCCATTACCGAATTAGACAGGGCTCACGATGGTATAATACAGCAGTTTAAGGTTGATCTTGGAGACATAGTATGGGCAGATTTTAGTTATTTTCTTCGTTGTATATACAAATCCTTACATGACAAACTTACTTTTATTTTAAACAGTGACTTAGAATTGTTAGGTACTCAATTCAAGCAATTTAAAATTCAATTTCAAATGCAATGCGAATACACAAATAGACAAAACGAAATCAATCCAGTCATTCAACATTCTTTCACAACTCCAATGTATCAGGTTTGGATCGAGTCTGACATACGCGAATGTGTTGTATTTCTTTCAAAGTACCTTGAAGCTAGGAATGATGAATTTGTAAACAACGGGTCAGGTTGGTGCTTTAGTAAGGTTTTAGAGTTTAAATTTATAGTATACAAATTCAAAGTCATGGAAGGGGGTAGTTTTGGTGATGAACACCTGCCTGAGCTTTTACGGAAACGTTGCGGCGCTATTATTAACGTAACTGGTCCAGAGAATGCGGGTCACTGCTTTGCACAAAGCATTCTCGCTCACTTTGAGCTTGAAAGAATTAAAAACTCTCCCTTCAAAAAGGATTGGAGAAAAAAAGAAAAGGCAAAGCTGCGACATGCAAAACATTACACCTCATTTCTTTCCTCTGACAAAATAAAAATTCAAGACTTAGAAATCGACTTTTCTGGGCTAAGCTGGCCAACAAAAATAAGTGAGATTAAAAAATTCCAAAAGAAAAACCCAAATATAGGTCTTTCAGTTTTAGGATATGACAAGGACCTTGATAAAAAAACATGCACTGATAAAAAGGGCAAATCCTCAACTACCCAAAACCTCATTTACGATCAGGCTGACGATAGCGGAGAAGAGACAGAAGTTGAAGAAGAAGATGAAGTTGTTATAAATACAGGTACTAGGGAATTGTCATTGACTGGCAAGCTTTGTCGGAAACGAAAGGCTGTAAGAAAACGCATTCACCCCTTTTATGTCACCAAACATGAAACTGACGTATGGATAGATTTACTTTATATTTTTGGAGGTGATAATGAAGAAGGTCATTTTGTTTACATTGAAAACATGTATTGTCTCATAGGTAAAGCAAATAGGGGTAATACACAGGAACTATGTAGGTATTGTATTCATTGGTTTGACAAGAAAAATATTGTTCGACATAAGAGTCATTGTGCATCATTGGGTCTTCAAAAGACAGATATGCCAGAGGGCAACTTACATTTTAAGAATTACCAACGAACAATTCCATCAGCATTTACATTTTTTCTGGATTTTGAATGTCTACTTCTACCTCATGACGATCAAAGAAATAGTGAGACGCAGGTTAGGGAAACCATTCATGAGCCGTCTGGTTATAGTTGGATGTGCTTAGATTATAACAATAAGGTTGTAGAGCATAGCACGTACTGTAAGACTGAAAATGATCCATCTATTAATGTACCAAAGCGATGCCTGGAAGAATTGCTTGCATGTGCAGCAAAGAACAAAAAGCAGATTGAAGCATGGAATGCAGAAGCACCTAAAAAAATGACTGGCGTCCCTGATGGGCTTGATAGACTACTCAAAGACCGTAGTACTAAATGGACTGAAGTTAAATGCGTTATTTGTAATGATTTTTTCCATGAAGAAGATAAAAGCGTTGTACACATGTCCAAGTTAGATTTTAAATTAAAAAAGGAGTGCATTGTCAAGCATCACAGTCATGTCCCACCATATAATTTTATTGGAGTAGCACATAATTCATGTAATCTAGTAGCTAGAGTACGAAAGAACTCTAGCGTCTACTGTCACAACTTTAGTGGTTACGACAGTCATTTAATTCTTTTGGCGAGTCATGAAGACATTGTTAAAGACATACACATCATGGGATCCAGTACTGAAAAAATAACAGCGCTTACAATCAACAATGACCTAAAGTTTTGTGACAGTCTTAGCTTCTTTGGTGGATCATCTCTTGATAGCGCAGTCTCTTCGCTTGATGAAGAAGATTTTATTCTATTTAAAGACACCATGCGTGGAATATGGGAAAAGCAAGGCATAGAATACACAGAAGAAAAGGTTAAAAAAATTTTGGCTAAGAACGCATTCCCTTACACGTACATGGACAGCTTCGATAGGTTCAAGGAGACCAAGCTGCCACCTATCTCTGCATTTTATAATGACTTGGCTAAAAAGCCTATGTGTCCAAAGGTTTATAATAATGCTCTAGATGTCTGGTCTTCTTTAGAGATTAAAAACTTGGAAGAGTGGCAGAACTTGTACGTTACAACAGACACCTTATTATTAACCACATGCTTTGCAAAGCTGCGTAAGGTGATGCTTGATTCATTCAATCTTTGTGTCACACACTATATCTCTCTACCACAATTTACATTAGATGCATGCTTGAGATACACAAACAAAGTAGTAGAACTTGTAAAAGATCCTGACATATATCTCTTCTTGGAGAAGTCGGTTCGCGGAGGCTTATGTACTATAGGTGATATGAGAGTTGCAAGGGCGAATAATCAGTTTTGCGATAATTATGACGCCAGTAAACCGACCTCTTGGCTTCTTGACCTAGATAAAAACAACCTTTATGGTCTAGGTCTAAGTTCACACGTTCCAGTAGGGGGTTACACATTTGTCGATGACGATGAAGTTGCTCAAATTGAGTCTGATTTAAAAAACCATCTCCTTTCCATACCAGATGATTATGACACTGGCGAAATTTTGGAAGTGACAATTTCTTATCCAGAGCATTTGCATGACTATTTTAATAGCTATCCTCCATGTCCAAATAAAAGAACAATCTCGGCGGAGGAAGTATCTCCGTTTCAAAGGGACTTGGCTGACAGATTTTTAGTAGGAAATAGTGCATGGAAATGTGAGAAGATGGTGGCATGTTTGACTGCAAAGCAAATCAACTGCCACTATAGAGCATTAAAGCTTTGGGTTGCGCTAGGCTTAAAAGTAGAAAAGGTACATAGAATTTTGCGCTTCTCTCAAAGTAATTGGATGGCACCCTACATAGACTATAATACAAAGAAAAGGTCAGAGGCTAAATCAAAGTTTGAAATAAACCTGAGAAAATTCTGTAATAATTCTCTTTTTGGCAAACAAATTCAAAATGTTAGAAACAGAGTTAATATGATACTAATTAATAACACTGAAAAGGCAGCTCGCTACGGTAAAAAGCCAACTCTCAAGTACGTCAAGACTCTATCGTCAGAACTTACATTGGCAGTCATGCAAAGGCAATCTATCGTGATGAATAGTCCTATGGCTTCAGGCGTTACTGTATTGGAAGAAGCTAAAAGGTCAATGTATCAGTTCTGGTATGGCTATGTCAAGGCAAACTTTCAAAAGGTCTCACTGCTTTATTCAGATACAGATTCTATCATGTTAAAAGTAGAGCATCCAAACATATATGAACATATGAAAGAGCATAAGGACGAGTTTGACATGTCTGACTATGACCCTAAAAATCCTATATGGAAATCATACTATGATGACACCAACAAAAAAATTGTAAACAAAATGAAAGACGAGGTTGCAAATGGGGTAATAACAGAATTCTGTGCATTGAAGAGTAAGTTATATGGTTTCAAGTTTAGACTTATTGGTGTAGATGGAGAAGTGACTAAAACGTCAGAAGTTCGTAAAGCCAAGGGTATAAATAGGTCAGCGGTAGACGAATATTGCAAGTACGACATGTATTTAGACTGTATTGAAACGAATGCACAAACGCACGCTGAAATGAAAGGTATTAGAAGTTTTAATCATACACTATTCACTGTAAATCAGAAAAAACGTTGTCTCAATAGCTTTGATAATAAAAGGTTCTTTTTAGATAGTGTAAATAGTTTAGCCCTAGGCCATAAAGACATACCACTGTATAGCAGTTACTTTGATTACAATGTAGTTGATCTTAAAGAAACGTTTGCTAGCATGTATGAAGAAAAGCTATTTTACTTGCTTGAAAAAAAAGACTTGACAGATGAGCATGTTAGACCCTGCATAATTTAAGTATTTTTTTGTTAATGTAAGCTATGTTATTTTGTGTATATAAATGTAGTTGTATAGTGTTTATTATTTTTTTTGTGATAAATGTATGTCATGATGATATTGGTGCTTTTTTTTAAAAAACAAATAAAGTCAACAATGAAAAAAAATGTTCATTTCAGTTCCATCACTCTGACTTATTACACGTCTCCACTTTTTCACTCTCATAATAATCAAATTATGGCTATTTTTCATCTATTACAAAAAATTCTTTTCGTGTTTAGCATCCTGATTAAATACACTACAATGGCTTTTTCGTTTGGCCAAGAAAAACCAAGGGTGAAACGCACAATTATCAACGCTCCACTTCTCGTTGACCCGTCAAAATCACGTCCTCAGTGTTTAATCGATCCAAACACGGGTTCTTGTTTTGTTAAAGACAATTCTCCAATGCCATTTACAGACGATCAGTTTTTGTTAGACACGTTAATTGACATGGAGAAAAAGGGAGAGATTTTTAAAGATAAAAGCGTTACTGACGCTCACGTTTTTACAGTGGCTCATCCAGAAAAAGATTTTATTCTCAGAAATTTACGTTATAAATTGTTTGGTGGAATTATAAGTCAGGAAAAATATGATGAAGAACTTCGAAGTTACTTCAAGGAAATTGCGCCTGCTAGAAAAAGGCGTGAGTTACGTCGTCAGCGACCCAGTAAGATTTCAATATTCAATCAGTTCACATAAAATCTTCTTGTGATCCTCTGTCAAATATATAAAATCTGCATGCATTAATAAAAATGGATTTTGATTACAGACTCCAAGCGCCTTTTTGTGCGGTAATTTCCGGAGCCAGCCAGAGCGGTAAAACCACGCTTACGGTACAATTAATTGAACGCAGATTAGAAATTATAAATCCTCCAATCCATGATGTCCTCTACCTCTACACGGAATACCAGCCGAAACTTTTTGGTGAATTGGAGGAACGGGTTCCAGGCATACAGTTTCATCAAGGGCTTCCTGACGAGATATCGGAGGAAGAATGCACTCAGCATAAACTCGTGATTGCCGACGATTTAATGACAGAAATGTCCAAATCATCGAATGCAATCAATCTGTTTATAAGAGGATCCCATCATCGTAATATTAGTATAATTTTTTTGGTGCAAAATTTCTTTTTTCAAGGTCTTCGAACGTTGACTTTAAATTCAAAATATATTATTCTAATGAAAAATGTAAGAGAAAATGGCTATGCATCAATTTTGGGGCGACAAATGAATTGTGGAAAAACAAATCATGCCCTTGAATATGCATGGAAGGATGTGATGAAAAAAAGATATGGATATTTAGTTATTGATTATGATCAAAATCAGATTGACTCGTGTAGATTTAGAAGTAGTCTTTTTCCCGAAGAAATGATTGTATATAAAACTGATGATTGATTATTTTTTATAATAAATATTTTTATTCATAAAATAATTATTTGTTTAAAACTTTTACAATTTCTTGTATCATCTCAACATAAAAATCTGCATTTGTCTTTGCAATTTGCATCAAATACTGAGGAAATTTATTTACATGAAACACTTCTTCTCGATTTTTTTCGGGATTCATATAATCCACCTGGCGCACAGATAGAAACAGGTCCTTAGAAAAGCTATTTTTATGCAAGTCGACTTTGAAATTCCATAAATGCTTGCCAGATGGTAGATTGCCATCATGTCCAGGTGGTAGTATACAATGAGGTCTGCTGTGTTGTACGTTCGGATCCGAGCTGACAGCTGCTGCTGAGGTGCTAGTGATGACAGGGGAGATGGTACTCGCGGTGGCGGGTTTGATTTTTGCTGACGGAATATCCAAAACATCTTCAGACTTGCGTTTTTTGCCTTTGCTTTTGGTTTTCTCTTTGGGAACTTTGAGTCCTGCACCTAGTAAATGAATAAAACTTTTAAAATCCGGGCTATATATGCCATAGGCATAGGTTATGCTCTGCATAGATAAATATGCTCTGCATAGGTATATGGCCTAGCCATAGATATGTCTCCGACATAGAGGTATGCTTTGCATATATACGCATAGCGTAGACCAGGCAGCCCCAGGGGAGGGGGGAAGGGAAAAAAAAGAAAAACTAACCTTCTTGAACAGTGTTGAATTTGAATAGATCTTCAAGGTCTTCGTAATCCAAAGTTTGAGCGTCTTGAAATAGTAATGCTTCGTCAAAATTAAGTTGCTCTTGAGCCATTACAAAACTTTTCCAAGTTGCAAAGAAAATTATCAAATTCGTTGAGTTGAATTAAAAAATACGAGAGTGCAAACGTTAATGTAATAATCAGAACTAAAAAATAAAGAATCCAAAAAGAAAAACAGTCAAATTCCTTTGAAGTTTCTTCTTCTTCTTGAGTTAGTTTGTAGTTGTAAACTTTTTCAAGAGAAGTTGTACTTGTGAGTTGAGAATCCATTCTGATGAATTTATGAGAAATATTGGGTGCTTTTATACTTCTTTTTACAATGCTAGGATACGGTGAGAGGATGTAATGCTTTATTTTTTTAGGAAATTTGATGCAGGTTTTAACATGAAAAAAAAAAGGACAAGCCAACAAAAAAATAAGAGGATTATTTTTATGAGTTTTATTTTTATTTAAAAAAACGTTTTTCAACAAACAAGGTACTAACTAATACAATAATAATGCTTACATACTAACAAAAATCAAGATCATCCTTTAAAGTGAACCGTTGTCGAAAATTTTACATATATCAATATGTAGTCGTTTACCATCGTCAATAGTACAATTTGGACAGCTTTCCTTATCGCGACCTAATTCCTCAGTTTTTATATCTGTCTTCTCTGTATTGCTATCATCATCCGAATCATCCGACTGGTAAACTTTTACACGTTTTGAATCGTTCTCGTCAGAATTGTCTGCGTCAGGCTTTGAACGTTTTTTGGAAGACCCATAAATTTCCATTTCATGGTCAGTGATCTTATCTTCTTCTAGTGAATATACGTTAGGCCAAAAACCATCGTTTTCCTCAGGTATAGGAACGTCCTGCATTGGATCTTTGTACTCTCTCCATTTGTATATTTTACGCTCTTTTAGAATTTGTTCTTCATCAACTATTATTCTTTGATAGGGCTTAATTTCTTGTGTATCGTCCTCGTCGCGAGCAAGTCGCAAATACGTTTCTTGATTGTAAAAATCTACCTCTGTAAATCCTCGTTGTTTGGCAATTTTCAAATCTTTCTCGGCTTTACTGCAAATCTTGACCCAGTCAGCTTCGTCATATTGTCTGCCAACTGCAAGACAGTCACATGGATCATATGTTGGAACTCTTGCAATCAAGTTTTGTAAATGACCAGGGTAATGATCTTTTTTTGGTTCAACAGTAGCCTCGATCGTACCATACAAATCATTCTCCTTCTTAAGATCTACACACATTTCAAAAAGTTTAGCGCAAAAGTCAATCTTGTTTCGAATGTCTTCGGTTGCTTTTTTTGCAATTGGGTTACCCCTTCGATTGAGTTGGTATAACAATCTAAAAATTCGTCGAAAAATTATCAAAGAATCAAGTGGTGTGCAATTCGCAAAACCCCAATGATCACCTTTTTTTGTTCTAAATAAGATTTCTTCAAAACTTAAGTCCCATTCAATGCGAAATTCATAGTTAGCACCTGGGTCCGCAACAAAGTTAAAACCTTCTAATAGTTTAATGTAATCAGAAATGTCCCTTTCTCCCTTTGGTCCCATGTTAAATTCCAAGTCAACTTCTTCCGTCAGCTTAAACTTTTGACGAAAAAACGAGCGAGATGGCTTTGTACCACGTTTTTCAAAGTAACTTTGAAAGTCTTTCATGTATTCCAATTCAAGCCATGCTTGCTTAATGCTTTTTGCTCGCTTTAGAAAAAGGACCATAAAATTGTTAACAACTAAGCCTAACTGGTCAATTCTGAAATTCACTCTACCTCGTTGACTTTTAATATGAAAATAGATATTACCCTTAAACTCTGAGTACCAGACAGCAAGACCATTACCAACATATAAATCCACACCGTACACGTCCTTTTCCTGAATATTAGTGGACTGGACGTTGACCAACCTTTTCGCGGTTTCCTTGTTGTCAGAAAAAAATTTTGCTACACTATCGTCAATTCCCTTGCCACCGTTGTACTCAACCCCATGATATACTTTACCAACAAATTTTTCTAACAAGGAGTAATCCTCAAAGAAAAATGCATGAGGAAGGAATGGTGAACGATGAATAGTCGGATTGGTCGGTGCAACTCTCCATTGATGTAAAAGGTCCAGTTGCGGAAAGTTTTCCAAAGGTTTGTCCAAGTCAGCAACGAACGACCACAGTGGACTCCACAAGAACTTTTGTATTTTAGGGTAGCGTTGATCAGCCTTGTTGATAATCGCGAGAGCCACCTCTTCGTTTGTCGATCCCGTTATAGAGTCCCATCCAAGCTCATCAGGAAACAATTCGCGTCCTTTAAGAATTTTCCATTCAAAAGATATTAGTTAGAATAAAAACTCTCTGGTATTACTGTAAAATAATTATTTTTTAAATGGAAAATCCTTACCTTCATAATATGGAGTACGCTCAACTGCTCGCAGGTAGTTCTTTAACATTTCCGTCTTGTCAAACACTCCTTGGGGGTTACGCTTGTATGCTTCCCACTTTGTCAAGAAATCCTCTCGTGCATCCAGAAAGTGTCCGCGAGGTACGTCATAGGGGAGTCCAGATGAATCCGCCGGAGGGGCGAATCCCAGCACTCCATCTTTATTCAACTGTTGAACGACGATGTAAGTCAGTTGGCTTTCCGGCATACAGTTGGTGTGATCGCAGAGTTTGGTGATTGGCGTGCCCTTTTCGAAATTAAAATACTCGTGACCGACTGGGACAGTCAGTTCACTCCCCCGTTTTTCTTCGTAGCCAAAGTAATTCATAGCACACTTGAAGTAGGGACATTTTGGATGTTTCTTACTGTGATCAATCGATATCAACGCTTGATAAAGAGCGTTTTGTCGGTACATGGATGTCGGATTCTGTATTCTGGTAAACATACAGGAGGCTTTGGAGGAGTTCGCCATAATTTGTCTTTAAAAAGACAGTTTCAAATTTTAACAAAATGTAAGATAAAAATCAAACACAAAAACTTGCTGAAAATCAAGTGGACTTGAGAGAGAGCAAAAGAGAACTGATAGTTTCTATGATTTTTGTTCTCCCTTTTTATACCCCCAAAAAAAGTTCAGGACACGATTGAGTTCTGGCCTGTAGTTTTGCTGGCATTTTTAGAGATATTTTTACGACCTTTTTTTTAATCCTTCTCTTACGTTTAAAAATATTTAAAAAGATAGCTTTTGAACTACGACTGTAGCATATACAAGTATTGTTTGAACAGATTGTAAGTCCTTTACAAAGATTACGGAATTTACAGTCAAACGTTATAAGCTCAAACAAACCCATTTTCAGGTACTTGCACTAGTTCTTGTTTGTACCAAGACCCTTTTATCTTATTACCCTCCTGGTCTATTAACTCATAAGTGATGGGTTGAGTTTTCTTAACCCTATAAATTTTGTATAATGCGGAGTCAAGGTTTTGTTCATATCCTTTTGAAAATATCGACTTCTTTCTAGGGATTAAAACTGTCGATCCGACTTTCATTTCTAGTGTTTTCGACTTTGGTTTTAAAGCTCTATTACCATATATATTATACCATATATCTGCTGCATTTTCAGTTGTAACCTCGCTCGGCGTACACTTTATCGTGCGATGAAAGGTATTGTTATACTGTCGTTCAAAATCCCGCAGCTTGTGAATAAATCTTTTTGATTTTGCGTGTGTAAGATAGCGACTTATTCTGGTCATAATGGTGCGATTGAAACGTTCGTTAATACAACATTTGGTTGACGATGCAGTCGTGAATTGAGTAATCCCCAGGTCTTTGAAGTAAGCTTTAAACTTTGAGTTTACAAATTCTTTTCCATCATCAGATGTGAAGATTAAGCAAGTTCGTTTTGTCCGTTTAAAAATTCGTTTTAAGGCATCCAAAACCTCCGTAGCAGATTTAGTTTTTAATGCTTCCATCCATGCTGATCGTGAAAAGTGGTCAACAACAGCTAAAATGTATTTTTTATTATAGTTGGAACGAGGATATTTGACTTCAATCAAGTCGGCGCCAAACTGATGGTTCAATGTTGGGACTGACACCATTCTCCGCTCAAACTTTTTTATAATCGGCTTATGAAGTATATATGCTGGCAAACGGGACAATGCATTATTAATGCGCTTTCTTGGAAAAGGTTTGACTTGCCTAGTCTTTGTAAACGAATGAATGCCACTAAATGCTCCACTGTTTCTTGTGTTTGTGTATTTTGAACGTATTTGCTTTTCCAGATCCATGATTCTTGTTTGATTCTCAGAGAACTACTATTACTGATTTTAAAGGTAGCTGTCATATATATTCCATGCTATACTATCCTCGACCCGCATTCTCATTTTCAACCTTAAGCAATACACATAAAAATGGCTAGGAGAATTTTAAGAAATCGTAAATTCCTTGAGTATTATCTCGAAGCGGATAATAAAGGACGAAAAAATCTACTAAAGTCTGCCAACAAGGATCAAATTAATACTTTGTGTGAGGCGACTTTAAATGTCATGAAGAGAAACGTCCCTGTTTCCTCCACTATAAAACACTCTCTGTGCAAGCACAAAAAAGCCATTTGTAAATTAGCTCACAAAAGAGAACCACTTTCGAAGAGGAGAAAGCTCTTGATTCAGAAAGGAGGATTTTTACCATTTATATTACAGGCGGTATTGCCTCTCTTGGCTTCTGCAATTCTCAGTAAATAAAATCATGGCCAAGCGATATAAACTAATCCCAGTTTCGCTCTATGAGAAACTAACAGCTAAAGACAAACAATGTGACGAGATTCAACAAGAAGACAAAAATATTTTGAGCGGGAATTTACCTGACGACATTAAAGTTAAATTATTTCAAGAATTCAAAAGATATTCGGTCACGGACAAGGAAATACAAAACAAAACCCCCATTTTGACGACGGTAGTCCAGCCTAATCAGTCCAATCCAAAGGACCAATCAATCAGAGTTGAGCAAAAACAAGTGATGCATCAGCCAGCGTTAGAATCAAGTACCAATTGCTCGGAAGATGAGCCTGGCAACACCACAACGCCTACTCCAAGGACTAGACCAACCAAGTACGGGCCAATGATACAGTTTTTGTCAGCAAATGGGATTTGCGAAAATGAGGGTCTTGTTGAAGTAGATGGAACAACAATACCTGGATCCAACTTTAAAGAAACCTTGCAACAACTGAAAGATGCAAGAATAAAAAAATCAAATGCAACTTTGATGGTGATGGCCCGAATGAAGCGAGTCAAGATCCCTCAAGGATTGTTTTCAAAAACTATCATCACCCATCTTGAGCTATTGGACTATCAAGACAAGGTTAATACACCAAAATCCACAACGAAGAGCCCCCAAAAGAAGAGACTTCGATGGGATGAATATTAACTGCAACAATTTGATCATTCTTAACTACATCATTGCTAAATTTTGCATAAAACGCATTTCTGCTGCATCCACTTAACCTATTTTTAAGAAAAAATAATACATGATTTCCACATACGGAAGAAAATGGAGATTGAAGACATATATTTGTTTCATTTACAATAAAATTATTCCTATTTGCAAAGTTCATAAAATCTTTTGGATATTGATGCATGGGTCGTCCAAAACTACAGAAAAATTCCATCTTGCCATCCAGTACTAGAACTCCAATCCAATGCTGTCCTTTTTGAGGGTAAGGTTGATTATTGACACAAAATGCTATTTGATGATCCTTTTTAAGTTTTATTTTCTCCAGAGCATTACATGGAATGCAAGCATACTGAACTTTTTTTCTTGAGAACATAAACTGTAGCAGTTTATTTATCTCTGTCGAATCCATTTTAGAATTGTTTGCTGAAATCTCTAAAGTAAACCTGACGGTCTGAATTAATGTACATAACTGATTGATATTCTAGATAGCACATTACAGTTATAGCATTTGCCAAAGCGGTTTTGAATTTCAAATTGATCATAACATTCCCATGTCTTGGTGTACAGAAAGCATTTCTCAGATGACGGATGTCAAAAACAAATAGCGCTTTTGATTTTTTAAATTCTTCCATCGTAAGTTCGATTCCAGAATCACAATTTGCAATTCCAAGATTTTCGAATAAATTGGAGTAAGCCCTAATAAACCTAGAATCTTCAAAGTCCACATCGAGCGCGAACGAAGTTACTTCTTCACTATTTGCAGTGACAGAAATATGATTAAGACCAAAATCCTTAAAAATTAATGGATTTGTCTTGTAATTCCCGTGAACATCCTTTGCATTTACAAGTCCAATTACTATTCTATCAGGTAAATTTCCTGTAATCAAAGATTCGTTGTAGTGGCTGATTGTACCAACAGGGAGCGTGTAACTCTTCATATTGATTTCTCTCATGGGATAAGAAACTGGCGAACCCGATTCCCATCGCTTAAGTTGCTGAACCATTAGGGATGGTAAAATGGTATGCTTGGTTACATAATACTGCGCCTCTAAGATCTTCAGTTGAATATTATTAAGGGCTTCTGTTCCCACAGATTGAAGGCAGAACGAATCATTTGATCTGTAGAATGTAATCTTAACATCAACTCCCGGTGGTAAAAACTTGATTTGATGTAGCACATCAACGTGTGGTCTTCCAATCATTTCAAAAGTTGCACTTTTGTCAACAATATTCATTCTTGAAACCCATCCTTTATCATTTACGTCTCCTTCATCGGAAGTCTGATAGTACATTCCAGCTTGAGCTTGGCTTTTTTTATAATCTTTGCCCTTGGCTAAGATTGTCTCAATATATGATCTATATTGGTAATAATTAGATTTTGGAGTCACTTCAATATCATTAATGTGAACGGTCACATTTTCAAACATTGAGTGAATAAGATTGTTGATAGGAGCATAAGCTGTTTTTGCTTTAACTGTTTCATGTGGTATGTCATTTCCGTCCTTGTCCGTGATTTTACAGCGAAGATATAATTTGGATTCAGCCAGATTCAGGTAGTTGATGTCGTTGCCAGTAATGTTAAATTGAAGTGGAGAGGTTTTGCTATCCACTGAATGTAATGGATAGTAAGTTGCAGTGGAAGTGTTTTGAATACTCACATCGTAGCTTACATCTTCAAAAAGGTTGGTTTCAGCTCTTACAAACTGAATTTGAGGGATAGATCTTTTCCCTGCCATTTTCGTGTTAGTCAAATAACGTTAAAAAGTCGTTCTTTTTAAGGGATTTACGAGCACCACGTCGTTTTGTACGTTTTTTTCCCTTTTTCGACTTGACAGATTTTCGTTTCTTTGAGACAACCTTTCTACGTTTGAGGGATTTGGATTTATAAGAAGAAGAAGATCTCTTTCGCTTGTTACCTCGTCGAGCACCACTGCCGGTCTGTGATAAAATCTGGTTACCCACTCCTTTAAGTGCTCCAATCGCATTAGATTTAAAGCTCTCCTTGAGGTTTTTACCTTCAGCAAAATCCCCTGCTACGTTTTGAAGTGCTTTAGTGGCGTGGGGAAGGATAAAAGTTCTGGCTATTGGTATTAAACGTTGAAAAATTGACGACATGAAGGATCCTAATCCGTGACCATGCTGACGGCGGATGGACGGTCTAAACATAAGTAGACCGTTCTCCATTCCTGCTCCGTGCTGAGAAATTATATCCATTATGATTTTAGTAGCGCTTCTTTCTAAAGTGTAGTGTTGCTGACAACGTTCCAAGCTCAATTGGCAAATGATCGGATGTTTCACTGCGTATATACATATGAATCTGATCAAGTACACGATTTTTGAGAGGGAGGTAGTGGTGATGAGCAAACTCTTGTGTTGTAGTTGTAGCAGCCCTTCCTTTGTAGTCGGCTATACGCAGGATGGGAGCCATTTGACTACCAATGTATTGGTTTTCTATCAAGTCGGCATAGATATACATTTTCTGTTGACCATAGCCAAAATATGGTCGAAATTTCCCAGCTTTTTTCACAATTTGGTGCGGGCCGGTTTTCGTTACTTCTTTTACTTCCATTTCAGTAATGCCTAGCATTGCTGCAATGTGTTCATCAACATCAAATTGACAAAAATTACTGTCAAAATTTTCCTCATAAATTACTGTATTGTAGGGACAAGAAAATGCATCGTATCCTAACAGTTTATTTAAGGTTTCTAAAAGTCCGTCAATCGAGTGAACATCTTCTCCCAAACGAACAGGATAGCTCCTTTCAATAATTTTAATCTTTCTATCTGTAGTAGATATAGAGCTATTTTCTACGTTTTTACGTTTTGAATAAAACAGAGAAGTAGGCACTTCAATTTGTTTTTCTGTATACTCACTAAACTCAACACGGTTAGAAAACTTGCTATGGATTGAGATGGGGCCGACGTCTTGGGATTTAGTTATTAACTTGACAGTGTAAAGCTCCATCCCTGCTGTAAAAACGGTTCCATTTCCCATAAATTCATATCTCGTGAACGTATTTTTTGGACGTGAGTTTTTATTCAGCCCTGAAAGACCTGAAAGAACTCTTGTTACAGGCCATACAAACTCTACATTTAGTGTGTGAGTGGTACCTTTTTTAACCATCGAAATCGTTGTTTCGCTAAGCTCTATTTCAAAATTGAATATTTTGAGACTCTCATTGAGTTCTTGTACGAGGTCGTGAGTAGTACTCACGTCCTTTTTAAGTTTCATTGAATATTCTACTTCGGTAAATATAGTTAAATCTATATCCTTTGCTGGTATTTGTCCATCCTGATTTAAAGGGATTCTTAAACTGTGATCGTTTCCAAAGCCTTCCTGGTATTTTCCAAATAACTGAGAGGGTATTAGAAAAGTGGTCGAATAAACCAAGCCTCCTTGAGGGTGAACTGGATTCACATAATCAAGGAAGTTATCGTCAGGTTCAAATTGAACTACCTCTGACCATTCTTTCAAATGTCCAGCAATTCGATCGCTTTTGAGGCTGGGATGATTGAATATGTAGCTTATTTGAACGAGAGCCACCTCGTAATTTAATGGATTAATATCCAGTGGGGAAGCCAACACATTACGAAAGTCCGTAATGGTATTGTTGGGAAAGAATGAAGGGGAGGAATCGCTTTGCAAGTGAACGAAAAAGTTATCCATGATTCTTATCTGATATACACTTTTGAACTGATGCTTCTGAACAGAGAGACTGGTCGTTTTATCCATCTCCTCATCCTCACCAAGAACATGCATAGGCGCAAGATACCTCTCACAAGCCTCAAAAACTTGTTCCTCGACGAATTGCTGGCTTAAAATTGCAATTCGCAACATGGTGGAGGGAATTAGCATGGAGTGAATGCTCAACATGCTTTTTTCCCTATATGCTACATGTATTTTTTATTTATATAGGACTGTATCACCTTTTCTGACCGTATTCAAATAGCTTGGGTAGCCCAAATGCATATATCAGATGGCCGTACACCGCTATCACCGCATAACCTACTACTATTACATTAAGGAAATAGTAGTGATTTGAAGTAATGTACATATCATCGATGTTGGTCGTCGTGTGTTAACGCAATAAAAATACGCTTCTCAGTTCTCTCTTACACAGCCATAAAAATGACATCAGTGAAAAACTTTAGTGGATTTTCTATTTGCTCACGTTGAAACAAGAGATTACAGTGGGAAAAAATAATGCGAAATGGGGAAGTAGAAAGAATCGATTAAAAACGTCGCTTGAGTTTATGTAATCCTTTAAGGACAATCACAATCACAGTTTTAGTTTG
>JAHZMX010005969.1:0-15648 GCA_027743895.1 Seira musarum | reverse complement strand
TATGACAATTTATGGGACATGATGGACAACAGTATCAACAAGACATTATAACAGGATTAAAAAACAACATTTAACCCTTTACTCAGCTACGTCCTTATCGCTGTTTTAACTGCACTAGTTATTGTTGCTGTTACGGCATTGCTTGCTTGAATTCTAAGTAGCTTTAATTTATAAGGGCTTTATGTATGTACTTATTTTATGCTTTTCTACGTTTTTTTTCGATAATTACTTGATCCTATCTCTAGTAAAGTTGTGCTGAGGTTTGATGCAATACGTTCAGAACATCACATGAAGCAATACAGGATTAGAAAAATATTTTTTATGTTCAAAATTCTCTGGCATTTTTTGGGGTATTTATTTTTGAAATGGATGAAAATCGTAAAGTCATGTTCATTGAATTAAGAATTTTCCATTTTTGCCTATAATTGGAGGTTGAAGGTACAAAAATCAGGAGTTCATCCACACAATTCATATAAAAAAGTATTCCAAAAGAAGCTTGCGACTAATGCCATTTTAACATGCAATCTCTTGAAATGTTTTTGGTTTTATTCTTGCCTTCCGTGTTTTTCTTTCGAATTTTTCAATCATCAATGGAATTTTAAAAGAATTTTAAGGAGGATATTGTGTGACACCTTTCACTTTTTGACTTATCGAGGTTGAGAAGACCATAAAATGATGCAATTTCAAATGCTTTACCTCGTCGCACCGCCTAATGAATCGCCAAGAGTCAGGTCAATTTTTATTATCCTTTGTGGTGGTTAAAATGTCGCCCTATGAAACCTTTTCGAATAAAAATATTTATTTTTTGGTGAAATTTCACTACTTTGCCGATTTTGGGCTTGCGTGATGATGAAAGACCGATGTCGAGCTCATAAAAAAGTTGACACGATTGACGTAGCTTGAAAGATCCTCTAATACATCTATTAACATTCCATTGGTTAAACATGACTTACCTCAAATTCAAAGATAAAATTGCAGAAAAAAACTCATAAAAATTCAAAGAGGATCTTCTAAATGTGCTCAGTAATATTTATTTTATGAGTTTGCAACAAGAATCTAATAATAATAATAATTGACCTCTGAATAAATCACTCACTCCTCACGATAAAAGCATCCCATTTTTAAAACAGTTATTGCCTATTCTCCTACAACTACAACTGATTGTTTCAAGTTGATAACTTTACTCTAAGAACAATATAAAATAAAAGTTCCCCCCGAAATAGTGGATTCAGGATTTGAATTTGAAATGATTTTCATTGCATGATCAATCAATTAATTTAATTACGAAAAATCTGATTTTGATGGATGATGGTCCAGGTTAAATCCAAGCTTGATGTCTTTATATTACTTATTCATCGCGTATAACGTAGTCACTCCCTTTTTCTCGTCTTTTTCGCCTACGTCCAATCTTTACAATTCAAGTTCAGAAAACAAAGGATGCATTTATCTTTCCACTTTATAAACCCCTGTAATAATCGGCGACTGCATCATCACGTAACAATTGTGAAGAACTATAGCTTCTTTTTTATCATGCATTATTAGTCGTCTATTCAAGCATCATCAAATTTAGTCGTGGCTTGCATTGTCTGTCAAAGTTATCTTAATTTCTTAGCTATTATCCCCACTTCTTGATTACCAATGCATTTTCTCTGGAAAAGAATTTGCATTTATGTTGAATCGATTTTCATCATGGTGAAAGCCCAGTGTAATGTCGGCGGATGGAGGACAAAGGAATTTCATCAATGTATTTTGCTATACCCGTTCATTATGATGATTTGACTGGCATATTTATTCAAATTATCACCGATACTTGATTGGTTTTTCTCCATCAACGCAAAAAAAACAACTAAATTGTCTTCAGTAGCAATAATTGCACCGATTGTCAGAAGTCAATAATACATTATGCTCAAGCAAGAGTGTCGATAGAGGCGACTATCTTTACGTTTGAACATGGCTATTACGATATTATAGACATGAAGATAGTAAAAAACTGGTCGACAACACAAGGTGCAAAGATTAATTTAATGATTTTTATTGCAGCATTGTTGGGAACGAGGAGCATCTGGATTGCTATGAACTTCACATTTGTGTCAAAGATTATTGCTTCGCCCGTGAAGATAGACTGGTTGGGGTGGCTGTCATGCAACTCCGCGATATCATGGAACAGGTGAGTATTATTGAGTACCTCACAAAGAAATCCTTTAATAGGAGTAATACTTATAGATAAGAAAAAGTTTTGTGAAAACTAATTACCTCAAAAGTGAAAAATGTCATAAGTTTATTGATGATGATGATTATGAGGATTATTTTGTCTTTGTGTTCCGAGATAAGATTGAGCTTTGTAAAAATCCACTTGCGCTAAAGAGTGGGGATGTTTATAAGTTTACCGCAAGACATCGTGACTTTTTGCTTGACTAAGAAAATAAAATATGGCGAAACCATCGGATTGCGTGCATTGCGATAATATGTGATGTAGTAATAGATAGATTTATTCGTGCGGAGGAATGAAAAGAAGTACAGTAGCCTCATGCGGCAGTCTTTTTCACGGAGTCATTCTTGAAAATGACTTTTTTGTTTGAGATTAGAGGGTAAAATAATTCGAAACTATTTGCCAAAAAAATCTTTAGATTTTTGGCGGATTCGAAAGAGGTTTCTTGTGTGAAATCAACCTTTAATGATAAATGAAAGGATTTTTTGCATCAGTAGTCAATTCGCAGTTGGTCTGTCGGCACTTGTTTAATAATGTTACAGAGGCAGAGTACATAATAACTCGAGGTTTTCTTCTTGTTTACATTTATTGTTCTCGTTCGTTATCACTTCTAAAGCGGATTGAGCCTATGGTGAGGCTACTGGTTGGAAAGGCATGCCGAACAAAAATGCTTTCATTTTTTTCATGTTCATTCTTACAGCTTACTATTGTTACAGGAAGCTGAAGTAATATCATTGAAAAGAATTGAGCCGTGAGGAAAATGGCTGAAAATGCTTGAATTTATGGTGCAAAAATTTAACCGACCATGTTTTTATTGTTTTAGAGGAGCAAAAAATGTGGGTTTCAAAGCAATTCAAAGCAATTCTATGAAACGTCAAATTCCAGTGTTCTAAATAATGCGAATTGCTAAACGTATGTCTTAAGTTGCCCCGCTGCATGAGATAAATGAGCATGAAAGTTACCAGTTCCGACGAGGAAAAGTCGCATCGTATCTCATAATTTTGTTAGTTTGTTTACAATACCTCGTAAATTAAAGAAAAATTATTTTGTTGCGTTTGTGTAACTTGGTCTTGTAAAATATTTTTTAAACCGTACAATACCTGTTTGAATCAAATAACTTCTGCAGAAATATGAAATCTTACACGAGGAAGATTCGGTAACAATAACCATTTTTGGTAGAAGTTCTAGTAGCAATAGAATGCTAATATGTAGGTAGAAAGATTTCGGTTTTGCGACATTAAATTAAAAGATAACTTTTCAACCACCCGCGGTATCTGCTTAACTCAACTTTCTTTCCAAAGTCCGAAAAGAAAGACAGACGACATGACGCTAGCCGTAGATTGTCAACTTGTGAATTAAAGCCGACATCCATGATCATCTCCAATTTCCCCACATAATTTAAACCTGATGCAAATTCAAATAAGCATCTAATATTTCTTTCGCAGAAGGAAAACTAAAAGGAAAACTTGATATTATGGTAATTATTTCAGTGTCGCAATCACACATGATATTAAAATGCTTTTCCTTTAAAGTCATCTTATTTTACCCAGAAAATATCTTATTTTTTCATCCTTGAAAAGCAACTACTTTTTACAAGCTGGAAATACATGTCTCTCGCGACAGGAGATGTAATTGCCGAAACATGGAAATGATTAAAAGCTGACGTGACCTAATGGTACAGCTTAAAGCACTCTTGTAAGGTTTAATGTGCGAGTGAGAAAAAACATTTTATATAGCTTGTAAAGAGATATGAGCAAATGGAAAGCTGAGGCTTCTCTATCTATCTGCAAGTAGTAATTGCTCTTTTCATATGATGAATACTGATCTTGCCAAGATGACAAGTTTTTTCCTCATTTTTTTCGAATGATTTCTCAATCGAAACCCGTTCTACTGTTATTGATACGCCATACTTAGCATAAGCACACATTAATTTAATTGAAATCACTACTCTTTTATACCTACCTAGACAGATTATTCACCGTCAAGGGGGACAGAGAGGTAGTGCAATGAAAAATTAAGACACCCTATCAGGGCGAAAAATAATAAATAACTTGTTCAAGGGGAAAAATAAGATATCACTGTAGTGTAAGCGGCGATGCGATATGGTGGTGAGAATCATGACGAGTTTGTCATTTTCTTTTTGAGATTACGCTTAACTTGAAAATGTGATTTCAACTTGAAACGCAATGAAGTACTTGGTAGCTCTGTCTTCAAATGACAGATTTTCATTAGGAAAATCTAAGCAGGCAAGTTTAATGCCACGGCATTTCTCCTGTCAGCTAAAAATTCCGACGGGATTCTTTATGTGGGAGCCCTAAACTTGAAATAGTTGCTTATTCGCGTGTAGTCAGCAAGAAAAAATCTTTTGTTGGATAGTAATAATCATATCATGATTTAAGCTGGTAAAGTGGTAATGGAATCTAAAAGAATATCCTTTTAATCAGTTTCAATGAGTCTTGGATTTTCTTTTGTGAAAATCCTAAGGTAAGTTGGGATATATTCTTTTTTATTTTAAGGTTTGCTTACAGTTTACTCCCTAAGCATTAAGAAGTAATTGGAAAGTGATTATCGAGACGTTTTTATTACGGACAAATTCTTCGGGGACTTTTTTCAAATAAATCCTCTCTGGAGCTTTTTTGAACAGGAGCCAACAGGTTTTATGTCTTAAGTCTCGTAAATCCTTTTTAACTCTGGTTTGTTTAAATAGAAAAAGGGTTACCTTACCAGGCTTACTAGGGGAACTTTGATTCAATTCCGTATTGGATACATAGTGGATTCTTTATTTCTGATTCATCCTCAGCAATTTTTACAAGTATGTATGATTACAAAACGAGGCCAGGAGCAAATATGGAATAAGAACATGTTTGTAATAGTCAGAGAATCTGTGAAGACGAAATATTTTATTAAAGAGTAATAGAAAACAATTTCTAAGATTTCTTTAGCGTTTGCTCAAAACTTGAGAAATTCCTCCTGTCTTGAGTATTTACTTTCTAAAAAGTATTGGACAGGACAGGACATGGGTATTGAAATGTAGGATCCATTAATGCCCAGTTTGTGTTTAGTGACGTTGACATTGACATTCAATTTACGCTGCGACAGCCTACAAGAATAATATTAATGACTATGGGCCCACTATTTTTGATTGTCAACTCAACTCTCTCTTTGAACAAATAGTATTAAGGTGTATCCTTTCTGAGTAAATCTGTAAAGAAATGTAGGTACGCTAGTCTCTCAGGTGAATGAGAATGCTGCTTTTTCAGGAGATTAAATCAATGAGCCATGATCATCTCCCATTAAAACCATACGAGTACAGGAGGCTACTTGATTGCTCAATCACGTTGTCAAAAGTATAATGATCGGACGACAGAAATTCGAAAGGGTCGGCCGGTCTCTTCGGTCGTTTCGTTTGGCAGGAGGAAACATTGATCATTTTCATTCTGAGATATCTTTATTGTGCTCACTCATGAGAAATTAATGATTTACACTTTGGTATGATTGGTTCGTTGCGGGGAAGTAGTATTATGCAAAACAGCTCGTTTTCAACGTAAAAACTTTATTATTTCCCAAGA
The DNA here is from genome assembly GCA_027743895.1 of Seira musarum. NCBI lineage: Eukaryota > Metazoa > Arthropoda > Collembola > Entomobryomorpha > Entomobryidae > Seira > Seira musarum. The sequence continues at coordinate 9,870 of JAHZMX010005969.1, read as the reverse complement.
GAAAAGACAAAGTCATTATTTATCTTTTGAGAGTATTAAATTTTCAGAAATTTGATTTTTTACAAGAAATAAATGCTTCATGATTTTCTTTCTTGATACGCTCCTCCAAAGTTTATTTGCTTACTTACGTCGTCTTGCGGCTGCTGCTGTTGGTATGCTTGTGGTTCGTGGGGAAGTATAGTACTCTAACGTGAAGAGGAATTTTATAGTCAAAAGTCACGCAATTCTAAGATCATTCTTAGATGTACGAACAATTCCTGGCGATGCGGCCATTATTATTGCTCGTGATATTTTTTACGACATTGTAAAAAAAATCCTCCCTTTGTTTTAATTAACCGCATAAATAAGTGAATTCGCCATTTACGAAAACTGCGTAACAATAATAGTAATAGTCCTCATCGTCATCATCATCAAGTACATGAGATAATAAAAATGAAGATCAAAAGGGCAAAAGAGAATTGTAATGATAATGACACGCCATTTATATTTTTCTAATTTATGTGTGCCTCCTTATGAAATTCTCGCAGGGCTCATGTGCCTGCTGGCTGGCACTTGGCAAGCGTATCCAAATGGATGAGACTGGTTGGACCATTCTGCGCATCCTTGCTCAGAGAAATAATGACGAGGTGGCCAAGGAATTTGTCAAGCTGAAATCCGATGTCAGACCGGAAGATAATCTAATCTCGTCACAGGGATAAGAACAAGGAGAACATTAAAGAAATGCTCAAGTTAAGATGAAAAAGGTTACCTAAGGAAATCCATCATGCTACATTTTTCCTAGCTGACTTTCAGTTTATGGAGAAAAAAATGGAAAGAAGAAGAATGATGGAGATGGAGACGCCACCAATTCATTTACGTACTTAAAGCATTGGTCTAAAAAGATTCATGTTCAACTCCCCGCTGTCCCAGTGACTTTTTACGGGTGTTTCATGTACAAATTCAATTTACCATGCTTTCGTAATTCATCTAACAACTTACACACAACGATAAATACTCTCTAATGTAATCTCTCAAACTATGGGAGGAAAATATTGCATTATCCTTTTCCTGAGATTATTATACTTTGAGTTTATAATGAAGAGTGTACAAGGAGACCCTGCAATTTGTGCCTGTATATCATTTAAATCTCATTAAGCAGTTAGTGGCCACAGTTTGTGTCATTTTTTAAAACTGAAACGATCTCGTAGTAAGATTTTCAGACTCTAAGCCTCGACTCTAACATAAAAAAGTGGGATACGTACGTATGTCCTCAGAAAAAATATAAAAACAAACAAATCATATATTCCAACAATAACATTTCATGAAAATAAGTGGAATTCAAAAGGATCCTTAAGCAAATCCTGATGATCATCTAATGAAGATATTCCAGCTAGAAAGAAGAACAATCTTCCTGTCATTTGGCAACTCCCATCTAGTTGTTGTTCCATCGTCATCAACGCAGGAAATTCTACATCGCTAACAAGCCTTTTTTTTTCTTAAGAAACAAGAAGAAATTGCTGAAGGTACGTCTAAAATTTGTTATTTCCATTGTCTAAAACAAAGTCGAAGTCTAAATCATTTTTAGTTGGTTTATGCATGCAATCTAAAGCTTATCTGAGCATTTTGTTTCTTTTATCGAACCCATTTTCCTGCATAATTTTTTTTTCATCACAATAGCCTGACTTTTATATCATCCAATTACGCCAACGATCTCATGCCACACACATCAAAATGTAATGCAATTTTATGTCCTTCAAAATTGCCTCATTCTACCCCCATATTTCTGCCATTACCGTTTCTTAACATGAAACAAGGCTACCCTCGCGATACGCATTATTCGTTTCAAACAGGATAGAATGGCATTTTAAAAATTCTCTAAACAGCACCCATAAAGCCAAATGCGTACAATGGGAAAAAATCAAAAAAGGAAATCGCCACGCATTACCCCGGTCATATTCTCAATAGGTATTCTACACTACCAGCAATGATCGCCCGCGGTGGTTACATAATAAGCTGGCCTGTTCCTAATTACTTGATGCTTTATTATAATAAACACGTAATAATAATGAGCTAGAGAGAAAGGAGGAAAAAAAAAGTTGAGTGAGTGCCTTTATTTCTTGAAATGAACAAGAGGACAGTCGCAAACTTCCACCCATCTCGTTTATTTCAAGTTTAAGCAAAAAATAAAATCTGATTTCTATTGTTTTTCTTTAGCTTGAAGGAAAAAGGATGGAATTGTGATGCTAACAGGACACACTTGTTTTATTGTGTCCATTCTTTTCTCTAATGGCTTGGTTAACTCTGGAGATGGAAATGTTTGATGTACAAGTGAGCAACATGGTCAAACACAACAAAGATACATATCAAAGCACAAACGTAACAAAATAAAGTCCAAGTTGAAATGTCCATTATGAAGACGTATTTGACGCGAGTCTCCTTTCTTTGTGAGTTGTGAATGTTGAAGGGAGAAACAAAGCATGAAAAAAAAAACAAAGTTTTCTATTGTGAGCTTTTTGATATTAAAATATTATTCTTCTGAGAATTCTTGAATGTATTTGCTTTTCAAAACAAATCTTTCTTGTAATGTACGGTGATAATAAAAAAAAATATATCTCCTCCTACTCACAGCCTTCCTCGCTTAGGTTGCCGTATAAAATTCTTTTGGCATCATGATTTTCTGATCCCCCAACTTCTCTCCCTTTCCTCTGCTAGCGTGCATTTTTCTTGTTTAAGAAAAATGAAAAATTTCTCAGCAGCCATTTTGCTCACTTTTTTTTCGTACTTGCAATCCATTCACCATACATTTCAAAGTGTGGGTAGGTGCGAACCTTGTTATGAGAGTAAGCATTGCACTGATTGTGAATTAGGTAAACAATATAAAGTGGCTTCAGCAAACAGGCTGTACCATATTATCATCATCATCACATCACACGGGTAAAACCTTTGCATACCCTTTCAAATAGTATTCAATGCACAAGCATTTTTTTAAACTCTTGTGCCTGTTGAAAAATCAACAAAAGATTGTGTGAGAGGAAAGCATGTCGGGAAAGATTTTCTAAGGAATTTTTTCAACATTTTTAGAGAAAATATTGTGGTAGTTGGTGATGATGAGGTTGCAACTGATGATGCTGATGATGAGATGAAGACTTTTTTACTTTTACACGAGGTAGGATGGACTACGAAATGAAGAGTTTTAGAGAATCAAAAAAGAGGTAAAAAAATAATGGTTTATAAACAAGCCTGTAAGCAACATGTTCATCTGTCTGATACATTATTGTACAATATCTTATTTGCATAATGCACAACAAAGTACTCTCACATAGGTAAACCTCTTCATTGTTAGTTTCTCAAAAACTTGTTGAATTTTTTAGGTATTGTTCATTTGAATGGGGAGGGCTGAGACAAAACACCTTTTCCAGATTCCTCTGAAAAATAGCTGAAAACGTCTTAATCATCTTCTGTCTCTTCACTCCTCTTCACACACACCTCTCATCATCACTTCCCATCAACCCTTGTAATAAGGTACGCACTTCTTCGAAGAAAGGGGATGGAAGGATGCGTTAGGCAAAAAAAAAAAAAGTTAAACAAGGATTATAGGTTTGGAGAACAGGACAGCTCATCATGACCCAATGAAAATGTTTGAAGCCAATATTTTTGGGGTGAAAATTGAGTAATACAAGAATGCTCAGTTTTAAGGTATACCACGTCTCATTGCCTCAAAGATATTTTGGTGTAGATGGTTCACATCCTTTCGTTAAAATATGGCTTAAATAATGAAGGAAATGTCTGAGAAAATGTAAAAGGGTTGCGGAATGATGAAGTTATCAGATTTGAGTTGGAAAAGAATTTTATGATAGATGATAGATGGAAGTAGAATATTATGTCTAACATGACATGACATGTCTAACATGACATAGGTAGATACAGCTTCCTCCACAGTTTTAAGAAATATTTAGGTATGTTTGAATACACTACGCTTGTTTTCATTAATGCAGTTTAGTGATGTGCATAGTTTTTCTCACTTTAAGATGGTTTGCGGTGAAAACTGTGCCCTTCAATTAGTTCATCTAACGTGATGGATTGATGGACAGCGGGCAAAAATAATTAGAAATCGTGCACAGATTAATTCTATCAATCCTATCATTTATTATTTTTATCTCCTCACAATTATACAAAAATTGTTCTCATCATCCCAAGAAAGATAAGGATAATAAGTGAGTTTTCATTGTCATGTTGGGTTAGGGATGTACCCGTGCACCTCTTTAACTTGCGAGGTTTATGCGTGGGCGCCAGTGCCTAGGTTTTAAGTAATGGGATTTGGATTTTTTGTTTATCTTTGTCTGGCTCCCTTTCTCATCCGATACCTGCTGGTTATCTTGGAGTTTTACACCCAATTATGGTAGTAAAAATATTTTATTCGCCGACTCTTTATTAGAGGACGAGCATTAAGATTTTTTAAGGAAAAGATTCTAACGATATCTTGTTTGCAAAATATCTTTTTTGAGATAATTGTAATAAGCCTAAACTTTCTCACAAAACATGAAGAAGGCAATAGTATTTTTGCGACATGGAAAACCAACTTGTTTTTTAAAATGATAACAATTTTAGACACAAAAATTAAGATTTATTACGAGGTGCAAAAAAGTGCAGAAAGGAATTTTCACAACTGAATAAATCAGCTTTTATGACACGTGAAGAAACAATGGTAAAAGAAACGGAAGCCAGTGTCTCCCTTTCCTTCAGAGATAAATTCATGTTGACATGAGAATGAGATAAAATGCGAAGAAAAAAACGAAACACTGCAGTCACTCAGCATTTATAAGTTTCCCTCTTTGTAATAAAAAATCGTCTTTCACTTCTTTCCATTTCATTCTCTTCGTTTTCATTCATTAAAGAGACGTTAAAGCATTTCGCCGACAACATGATTCGGACATTTATTCATTCGTCTGCCAAGTCTCTCCATTTATTTCGAGAAAGGAATAAGTATTCCAACAAAAAAAATAACCGAAAACGAAAAAGAATTTTTCTTCGTCCATCTTATGTTTTTTTTTTGTCCATTGGACATGCTGGTACTGATTGTTCACAAAGGATTTCGAGAAATTTCAATTGCATTCTTTCATTCTTCATATCATTCTTTATTATCCTGTGTGGCTTGGGGATATCCATTTGAGAAATCAAGTTGGATCATATCATCATCATTATTTCATTTTTATTATGCATGAAAACTGTTGCTCCTGCGTAATCCCCCGTCACCTTGTTCAGTGAACACCTTCTTTTCGATTTTTCAAAGAGATCGTATGTATGTGTATGGTAATCATAATCAGACATAAGCCTTTTTATGTGATATGCATAAAATAAGGCTTTGATGATATGAAAACCATTCCCGAAGTCATCAACTCGGAAATAAAAGAAACAAGCTTGTGTAAAAAAAACCTCCATGCATGATTAATGTGATATCAAGGTGAGAGAAGCCTAATGACGACCATGAAGATGATGATGATGACTCTGATAATCATAATGATGAGATGTTAACAAGGAGAATGAGTGATCCTATATGAAGCATGCAAGAAAAAGGCTTATCGCAATAGTTTGCTCTTGCTTGCACACAGCCACAACACAACAGACAGATGCTTCGTCAACTTTGAAATATGTGGATGGAAAGTGAGAGATTGAATGCTTTCTTTTCTATTTTTCCACTTCAAAAGGTGCTAATAAGCTGGTTAGAGTTGAACCATGCAGGAAAAATGTTACAAAGTGATACTTTTCTTGGCAAACAAAACCCATTCAAATAGATTTTTTTGCTGTTTGCTTCGATTTTGATGCAATGGATTCTCATTACTTGCATCACTAGTTAAAATTATCTTTGGATAATCTTGTCTTTCTTGTACAAGTGGTGATGGTAAAGCTAGTTTTTTTCTTGTTTTAATGCCAAAATTAAAGGAGAAGCTTTTGGTGTAACAATGAGTGCATTTATCCAAAGCAAAAAAGTGGTGGCAATGAGCAATGGGCAATCTAAATGATTCCAATCTTGAGGGTATTTAGTGGCACTACTGGCGCGACTGCATTTGCATTGATGACTATTATGCCCCGAAACCATCGTTTGCCATAAACGTTGAATTGCATCTGGGCAATCGATCCACTTTACTCGAACAAAATGAGTTCTTTGTTCTTCTGTACTTTAATCAAATCACTGATTCTCTTGTATTTTTTGTATAGCAAAGTTCTAGGTTAAAATATTATTTCTTTCGTGGGCATGTCCGTCTTCTAAAGCTTGTGCTTGACTTTTTCCTCTCCATTTTTTTGTTTTGATTTTGATGATAATGTTAAATGTACACTCATTTGATGTATTTTTTTCACAGGCGACGTTTACAAAGAGCTCACCTGACATAACTAAAAGGAAGACGGGAGGTGAGAAAAATTATGCGATGTGGTTTGCTCTCTCACGTCACAACAACAATCGTTATAACTGTTGGCCGACACCAGCAAACGACCGACAAAAAATCATCTTCCTCTTCCCCAGCCGTCCAATGCTTTTGACGAGTGGAGGTGTAAAACGGAACAAGAGCAAGCCGATAAGATATGGAAAAGGATGCGTTTAAAAGGATTTATATTTTGTGATACGCTTGGCGATTATGATGAGGTGAGATGTGATGATGACGACGTGTGAGCTGAAGAGCGAAGATGTATGACTGGTTGTCAGGACTTCTTCACCGAACTGTCTCGAAGTCTGGACCTGGAGACGACGATGGTATGTGAATGAGAGAGAGAAAATGCTCTCATTTTTTACTCGTGCACACAGTTTGGACGTGCTCATTGTGTCCAAAGAATTAAGATGGAATGTGGATGCAGAGGGGCAATTCGAAACAAAAATGACAGATTAGCATTTAAAGCTTCACACAAATATATGCATGGCGTTAGGAAAAACCGGCGTGATTCTCCACACATTGATTAGCCACGGCTGGAAAAGAGGGATTGCAGGTGGTTTTGTTTGCTGGATAGTAAAGAGAAACGTAATATTTTGTGCTAACCATACACCTGGAATGGAATGCAGCGATCGCTGACTTGAATAATCTCTTTGTACATTTTGGATTCAGTGCGTGAAAAATTGTTCCGACGGATCTATGACAGAGGAGAGATACAAAAGAAAAACATGTGTAAAGATTACAAAACTGTATGACGTTTGATGATGCTGATGATGAGTTAAGAGAAATATCCATATTTTAAGCTCAATTGTAAAACTGGAACGTGGAAATGTGAATGATGATTACAATTTACACCGTATTTATGTAGGAATGACTTGCAAGCGAAAGGATGAAAATGGTATATGGTATCAAGACAATTACAAGGTATTTTTTCACTCCGTTGAAATGATATGGAGGTCAAATTTGCCGCATCAATCCTGAACCATCACAATATCAGAGAGAAAATTAGACTCAAGTGGAGAAAACGCAGCTGCATATTTTGAGGTGGCTCGTTAGGGGTCAAATTAGAAAACCATTTAAAGCTCCATTGATTCCTATCAATGTTACATATGCATTGCGTAAAAAGACGACTGGAAAGAAAATATTTTTTTATGAGGGTAAAATAATATCAAAACAAAAAATCCTGTATGGAATGCATGCATTTCACCTGAGAAAGAGTCATTTGTGCATGAAAAAAATATGCTCGTGATTAAGTGTATTTATGCACATCTACTATATCATCCATCTAGACTTTTTCAATTTCAAGTTTCATAAAACAAGTCTTGAGACGATGATGACGCGATCATGAAAGAATACAAAAAGAAAGATCATGATTAAAAGGGAACAGATCAGTATAATGTGCGTTATAATATCATCATGCAAGATTATGAACGATACGATCACAATGCTGATAAGCAAAACAAAATAATACCGTAAGAGATATGTAAGAACTTACTCTTATGCATGAATATTTCATAATGAATTTCGAGGTCAACTCGATTTTTTTCAGAATGTTATGAGTTGGGAAAAAATTCAAATCCGTACCAAAATAACGATTAAGTAAACGTATTTTCAATGATGGTCACGAAAATTTTGAACTGGGTAGACAATTTGGGTAGGGTTCGTGTGTTTTTATGCATTAATAAGTAGTATACAAAAATACTTTACGAAATGAAGAAAAAACCCCACGGAAATTTACTGAATTTGTAATTAGGCCTATACTATGCATTCTATGTATTTCTATCGATTTTTGAAGCAAGAAAACAAACAAAAAGGTTGGTGAAAGCCAACACTACCAGTTATCTAGTTTTATACCCTTTTTCCTTAAAAAGAAAGTATTATATTATGAGATTTGCACGGAATATATTGAAAGGAAAGCTCCAGTTTAAATGCTAATTTTAAGACGTTCTTCTGTAAGATTGCACTGTACAGTGCACTCAAAAAATAAATTTAGTGACTGCATCACTGTGAAAATTTCAAAAGACTTATTCACTCAAACTGTGTTGGAATGCTCTAGTTTTTAAATGCACATAATTATTACATTAGATGAACGTTAAAATTGGAGAGGGAATCGTCTTAAAATGTTAAAAGCCCTAAAATAGTGCACCTTTCTTTAAACCCCATGTGTAAAGTCTATTTCCTGTAATTGAAACTTTTTTTGCTGTCCGTTTGCTCGAGCTACCACCGTCAGTATTTATTCCCTTCCCTATACTCATATCTACTTTTCTCACTCTGCTTTGAAATCTTCCGATTAAAAATGGACTGAGAAAAGTTTCCCAATACTAGACAAATATCCTATTGCTGTTGTAAAATGTTAATCAAACTAATGATACTTCCTTTTCATCAATTCATTAGATTTTAAACTCTCTCAGCCTCAATTAAATAGCCAACTACAATAAAAGAATTTGGATTTATCAGTACAAAGGAGAAAGTGTTTTCATTTCCGTTTTTATAATCGATCGCGTATTTGTACCTAACGGACTCGTTTGCCGATAGAGTACTACTTTATCAAGGAACACTATAAATAGATAGTTGAGTCGATTACCCAGGGCCCTCACAGTGAGAAAAAAAAATAAGTAAACGGAGAGCAACTTAAAAATTATTCGTAAAAAAAAACTTCCAAAATTTTTTCTTGAACCTTATGAATACAAAAATCAAGTCGTTATTTTTCTACCTACCAAAATAATAGGGATATAAACATAAATATTTTGATTGTAAATACATACAACATTTTACATACGTGAAAAAAAGAATTTGCAAACGGAATTTTTTGTTTCTTCATGTTCTCATTTTCAAAAACTAGTGATCATGATGATATTGACCAAGTCCAAAAGTTTCATTAAATTCCTTTGCTTTATAATTACTCAAATTGATTTTCAGAGAATCAAACGTCGACACAAAAAAGCCTTAATAAACTCCAACGAATGAGCCCTGTCGTCTTCCGAGATGGTTATGGTTCATGCAGGTGACTTAAAAAACGAAGTAAATTTGGAGTAGAGATATTATAACATACACCAAACCAAACTCGCAGTTTGATAAGTACATTTTATTAATCCACCTTGTCTACTAATTCCCGTTCCATGATTTTAAGTCCAGTCATAAGATCAACCTGTTTAGGTATGTAAATTTGCTTGAGTGGGCAATCATTTAATCTACTACTATCACCTCATAAAATTTTTAATGATACATGAAGGAAAGCTTGAGATTATGTGATTTTACATTGAATAACAGTGCTAACGAGGAATATCAGCCAACTGCCACATTTCGGAAAATAACAATCCAAATTCTGACCACATATTCGAATTCTACGTACAAAATTGAAGAGGAAAATACTGCGGATGCCTTTTTAACGGCCATTTTTCAACGAAAAGCCGTTAGGCAGTTTTTCTTAAATTGAATAAGTACCTATCATAATGCGATGCTCTTACAA
>JAHZMX010005968.1:0-12901 GCA_027743895.1 Seira musarum | reverse complement strand
GGATAGCTGGAAGAAGGTGTTGGGTAGCTGAAAGGTGGCACGAAGCTGGAAGGAGGTGTTGGGTAGCTGGAAGGTGGCACGAAGCTGGAAGGAGGTGGCGCGTAGCTGGGGGGATGATTGTAAGGATGTGAACAGTTTGCAGGATATGATTGACATAGTTGAGTTTGATGATAATTCACTTGGGGTGGCTGACAATTATAGTGAAGCTGACAATTGCAACGCTGTTGTGGGTAGTAGTTTGGTTGATAATGTAGCATTGTTTGAGGTTGATGATTATCCGATTGATGAATGTAGTTAGAAGGTGGTGGCGTATAATTTAACGGCGTTGTTTGGACAGGTGGTTGGGATCCATCCCTGTTGAGTTGTTCGTTACTAGTTGGAAACTAAACACACAAAATATAAAATAGTTATCATAACTGTTAGAAAACACGGTTAGTAATTTGGTTTAATGCATTCAAGTTGATGTTGTTACTTGCCATGATTAGTAATTTAACGCTGCTAAAATTGCACGATCGAAAAATATCTACAACAATTTCCTGTTTTGTTAACGAATAATTTTTAGACTGACGTTGAAATTGTGTTCACATTTCAAACTGACAAAGTTTCACTTTGCTCTTTACAGTGGCTGACGATTACATCACTCGAATATGCACCACTACGTACGATAACACATGTCTGTAAATAACCTTGCAGATTTTTTGCAATGTTTCCGCCCATATGAGTTATAATAGCTACAAAAATTTAATTGATTCAAATTTAATGAATTTATGCATCACATTTGTGCATTTGTTTTGGAATTATTGCAGTTGGAACATGCACTATATTTTTGGAAGAATTAACAAGCTTTTTATGTTTATCTACTAAATCAGTTTGCCGCCCACGGTTATTTGTCTTAGTGTTGTTTACTTTGAATGTCATGTCATATGACTACTGAAAAACAACGTTACAATTTTTGAAAAGCTTCAAGTGATATTTGCTGCACATTACAATTCCTTGCTCAAGGTATATTTGTTGCAATTTAGAATAGCTGCATCAAATCATAATAGCGGCTATTTTAATTTGCTTCGTCAAAGCATATTTGCTGCGACTTACATTAGCTTCATTGTAGCATATTTGCTGCGACTTACATTTGCTTTATTGTAGCATATTTGCTGCAATTTAGAATAGCTGCATCAAATTTTAGTAGCTGCATCAAATCGCCTTCGAATAGCCGTGCTATTGATTTACCTGAGGCAGGCATATTAAGATTATGATCATTGTACCTTGTATGGTATTACTCATTATTTTTTTTTATATGAATATTAAATACCTGTGCATATTCTTTTTCAATATTTGTCAAATAAGAAATGGCTGTTCTTTGTCAATTGTTGTTGATAATTAAATGAAATATTTGCAACATAAACATCAATTTTCTTTTCTTTTCTGAACTATATGTTTGTGATGTATCATAACGTCTTAACCTTAATGCCACAAAAATGGTATTATTATTCAATGAATATTTCACTCATGGTTAAAGTCTTTGAGATTTATTGAAAGATTACGTCGATTTCTGGTATCATAAAAGCAGGGACTGGGCAACTCACATCATACCTTTCAGCCACTTACCTAATAGTTTGCAGCGATTCAGTGCGTAGCTATTCAAGCAATAGTTTTTCTGCATTAAAATTCATGGCTTTACAGCAATACAAGGAATAGTATTTCAGCATTTTAGCATATTAGCCATTATGTCATTAGATTAAAGCAACTTAAGTTAATGAAAGATTATAAGTTAATAAATATTTACGCATTGTATGTAGTTACAAACAATCGCGCAAACTTTTAACACGAAGAATTTTTAGAAGAGATTTCGCATTTAGCACACTTACGTTTTTAAAGATTGGCTTGGCCTTAATGAAAAACCTTTTACTGCCTGCTAATTTACCTTTATTTTTACAAAGTCTATTTTAAAACCTATTTTATATTACATTATCAGTAGAAAGACATTGTTTCAGGTATAAGCACTTCCTATAAGTACGGTCTATAAATAGACTTAAACACAAAATTTTACGTTTGCGATTTATGTGTTACAGAGAAGAAATCAAAATCTACTTATTCAAAAAATTATATACATAAAGGTGTTGAGAATTTTAAGTTAAAATAAACATGTGAATTATGTTTGTATACAAGAGCATCTCAATTAACTAAACTAAATAATTTAGGACACATTTGACTCTTATTCGACATCATCTTCTTCTTCTTCTTCAGGTTCGTCATTTTCTTGGTACATTGTTATTATTTCTTCCGCATTGCTTAAAATAATATTTTCGGATAGAATACTCAACTGAATCACACCATCATCCCTTTCCCTTTCTAAAACAAAGCCAGAATTCTGAGTCATACAAGTTATCATTTGCTCAATTTGTCTAAATTCTAAATGATGCATTTGTAACCATTCAATTCTTTGGTTTTGTAAATTTAAAATAACTTCTGGAGAATCAGCAAATAGTTGAGACAATTGGATGAGCGCTTCTGTGGCCATAGCCTTATCCTGCGTCATTCTCTCGTTATACAACATATACAATCTTTTAAATCCTAAATCAATTAATTTGGACAAAGCGGTATGACCTCGACGATTGACTCGAAAATGGCCTTTACTGAAGCCAAAACCCTGCGTTCGACCTACGTACATTTTACAATTGTCCTTGTTATATGGAATAAGAGATGTGACAGTTTCTTTACAGGCCACCACTATATATACCGTTTCATCCAATTTTTCTTTTTCTTCATTTAATCTAGTTATTGTTTCTTGAATATAAACTTCCTTTCTATCTTCTGTTGGATTCTCATTTCTAAAAAATGACCCTAGGTCAATTGGGGCAATGTGGTGTTCTAATAAATACGGTTTTGAATCTTCGTTTGGTGTAAAAATAATTGAACAAGATGCAGAATGAATCAAGGAGGTACACTCAATTCCCCTATCACACGCCCCATTTTCATATTCCTGTCGACAAAATAAGCTACTCGTGTTTGAAAAAATAAATGCGTAAACATTGGTAATATTAGCCTCATTCATCCAAATTAAAGTATTTCTCAGTCGTTTTAAATGCTCTAAATTCCCTAGCTGATAAAATGTCACATTTGGAAAAATGTCTTTCCAGTTTCTAAAATGAAAGTATCCAAATATTTTTAAATACATTTCACCAAACATTTGTCTAGTAGTTTTTTCAATTTCCCAAGGCCTACATTGCAATGGATGATGGACGACGGCCGAAAAAATCGTAAACTCTCTCGAGTGTTGAAATAGAGTAGTTTGATGCGTGTAATTAACATTTCTCTGTAAACTGATATGATAAGCTATTCGGGTTCTCTTCTTTAAATTCTTGAAATAAACAAAGACATCAGACAAAGTTTTTACACAAACTGGAAGATAAAAGGAGATCACTATTGAGTTTTCAGTTGTGTTTCGCTTATATAAGTAGTGCTTTATAAGTGTTGTTATCCTATCTGGTCTAAATTGTCTATTATTTAAAAGGTAATTTTTAAACGTAGTTTTTAAAGAGTCAGTATTTTCTAAAAACGTTCTTGCAGTTTCCTCATGTATAGTCTGATGTGATTCTGCTTCTTGTGGTGTTGTAAATCTAATGTTGCAAATTCCACAATCATCATCACTAAAAAAGGCAGGCAAAATGTCCAGTTTTTTAAGAGTGATGTTTTTCTCGTTGTGCTTATCCAATATGTGGTTGATTGCTTGTACTCGATCCGTGTGAAACTCAAATGAACATGTCGGACAGCGTCCTTCTCTCATGAGCTGATCAATTATGAGTGATGGATTGCATTTGCAGTATTCAGCAGCAGGATTCAGCAAACGGCATGCATTGAAGAAGCGAATTGTATCGACGTCATTGTTTCTGGACAAATGCTTACGCGTCTTTACGTATTCTGCAAGTATAAATTATAAATATATGTTAATGTCGTTTAACTAAGATGTAAGTACTTTACGTTATTTACTTTACACTTACCAATACGTTTTCTTTTTGTCTTTATTTGAAAACTTTCGCGTGACCTCCGCGTCTGATTATTCCAGGCTTGATATCTGAAATTATAAGAATTTATAAATTTAGCAAACTAGTTTGAACTAGAATAATATTAAAAATTTCATTTTTACCTTTTTCTTGAATTTTTTTTATTCCATTCATAGTCTCTGTGAAGGTGTCTGTAATGCGAGTAACCGTAGCATTGTAGCTTAAACTCAGCGTTACACAATTTACATTTCCATGGTCTTGAAGGGTTCTTTGGATTTTTAAGGATACAACGCTTCGGGCCTGCGTTTGTCAGATTATCCTCAATAATACGCCGCAATTGTATATCTGATTCGCTGTTTTTTTTAATTTCTTGAAGTCTTTGAGATAATGGATTATTATTAAAAACATCTTGTAATTCTTGGTCCGACGGATTGGTTTTCATAAGCTGCCTTAAATCTGTTAAAAAAATTGCCGTTTGTTATTTTTAAACGTCAATGAAATAATTAATTTGGAAATTATGTTGGCAAAAAATCTATGATTTTTACAGTACCTCTCAAAGAAAAAGCTGATTTTTTTGTTTTGTGACGTCCTTGACTAGCTCTACATTTTCTAAGAACAAGAGAAAAATGAGACAACAAATTGTAGTAGCTGAATTAATTTAGAAAAAATTGAAGCTGCTTTAATTGCCTTGTCGTTGAGTTTGTAATGACTGTTTCGTGGTTGATTTTATGATCTGCTTTTAAGTGTTGATGTCTATTCAAACGAGTACTAAATTCCATTTTGCATAGTCTGCATTTCAATGGCATTGAAGTGTTGGTTATATTAAAAGCGACGAAGCAATGGAGTCCTGAAATAACAAATTATTATTAATATGGAAGAGAAATTACCTTGTAGTTAATATCAATTATCATCACAGCTTTGTACGTGCTGTAGAAACAATCCAACCATTATTTTATTACGTACGTACCTGAATTTTTACGTATTATTGCCAGATTCCAGAACTGTTTCTTTAAGCGTTTCCTCCCATAACAAAGCTGTCTTTTCTTTTTATGAGCACGTAGGGCATTTAAATTTGGTACAACTAATCCGCATAATTTACATTTCCTTTTTCCAGAATGTATATTTCTTTTATGTGTCTTTAATTTCCCGAGTGATCCAAACACCTCCCCGCATTTTTCGCATGAGTTGTTTTCGATATTACAATAGTGGTATATTGCGTGATCTTTTCTGATGAACTTTTTTTTGCATATCACACAGCGCCAGAAATGAGCTTCGTTTTCAGGGACGTGCTGAATAATTCTGTTGGTTTCTAGTAATAAAACCAAGATCATTTGATTAAATCAATAAAGCAGTTCTTTTCTACTAGAAGTAAAGTAAAATTTGTAAGCTGTAATGCTAAAATCATTTGTTTATAGGATAAATTTGAGGAATTTGTTCATTTGCAACAATTACATACAAATTTTTTATATGGGAAAAAAGCGTTATGAAATTAGAGTAGTAACGTTTAAATTACGACCGACTTAGACATTATCTAGAAACTGTACACTGGCATCGTAGGATGCTTGCGTTTTAAATGTTATTTACACTGATGTTTGCTTTAAAGACTTTGGTTGAGCTGATATTTCGAACAAGTAAAATTGCGTAGAGTAAATAACCTGGCTTATAATATTAATACATGCGGCGTTGATTTTTATTATTATTAAATCTAAATGCCATTATGCCATTGTGTACCGTTCAAGTGTTAAAACGGGTTTAATCTGGTGTCAGATGAGTTTGATTTATTATATTGTTAATTTTTTTAGATCAAGTTTGAGGGGGTTTGGTACAAGAAATGAAAACCAAAGTCTGTATGAAAACAATGTTTACCATGCTGTTACTAACGTTGTGATTGTGTAGTTTGAGTTTGTATCTAAAACTGAAAACCATGCATCCCAACCTTTGACTTTGTCGTCGTGATACATGACCGACAATTTGGAGAAAAAATTGACTCTATCACGAGTTCAATAATTACTTGAAGTCAAGCAGGGGCTTCTATCAAAATTTTATGCATGAAGGAAGAGATGATCATATTAATTTCATTGGATACCCTAAATTGTCACTAATTGTACGCTATTTAACTAACATTCAGCAAATATTGAAATGATAATCTTTTCATACCTGTAGTGTATGAAATCTTTTCTCTTGCATTTGTCGTGGTTTGGTTTCCTTGTTTCACCATATTTATTGTTCTAGCTCGATGATTTTTCTTCTTGCGATGAGATTTCAATGAGCATCTACTCCTAAACTCTCTGTTACAAACATTGCATTTTCTTGGTCCAGAATGAACTAATCGTTCGTGTGTATAAAACTTTAACAATGAATCAAACGTTTTGTCGCAAATGTCACACTTTGCCTCAACTTTTTTTTCCATAGCACAAGCATGAATCAGGATCGAACTTCTTGACACAAACTTTCTCTTACAGTTTGAGCAGTGCCAAGGGTAATCGCTATTTTCTGGTACGTATTTCATTGATTTTTGACGCTCTACAAATACAATAAATTATTAGAATATTGCAAAACGTAGTAAAAATGTTGAGTATGGATTTTATTATTTTTTTATTTGCCTATTCTGTGTTGACTCCATTTTATGGCTACCACATCCTTGCTTCTTATTGTAGAATTGGAAGTATCAGTACCGTGGCTCTTTTCTCCTTCAATAATGTTTTTGTCTTCAATTTTAGTTGGTCCTGAATAAAAGATTATTAATAAAGTATATGTTTTAAGGGTATTTATTATTCATTTGCTTGCTCAAGTAATTACCAATTTCCGGCGGGAATGTAGCCAATGCTTGTTGAGTTGTAACTAGATCTTTTTTTTGTGCAGGGTTTGTTGAGTTTTCTAGAACCAACTGACTTATACCTGAAATCATCGTTATTATGTCATCAAAGAAAAATATTTTTACAAAAAGATCGAATGATTTTTAGATGTTTAAACAAACCTGCACTAACTGCTGTTTGCTCTTGAGATGAAGAGTCCGATTTGAGCTTTTCATTTATGAGTGTTTGTTTAAAAAATCTTAAGTGTTTTGACTGCAGGCGGTGGGATTTTAAATCTCGAGAATTTTTAAACTCTTTTCCACATTCATTACACTTTTTGGGTCTAGAATGTAGATCGTATTTGTGACTTACTAGCTTTACTATCGAATCAAATATAGCCCCACAAATGTCACATTTTGTCTCCACGGGAGTATCCATTGCGCAAACGTGAGCAAGACAAGATGATTTGGTTCGATATACTTTAAGACATTTTTTACATCGCCAGGGGTAATTATCGTAAACGTATTCAATGTATTTAAGACGCTCTAGATTAGAAACAAAATTTTTCCATTCTTAAATTACTGATATGATATTTATTTTATCATGTTTTAATGGCTTTTCGAGGTGCAAATTATTGTATTTATCTTAGTTGAGCATAAAATTATATAAACAGCTACTATCGTATCATTGTCCCGTCAAAGATTTATAATTTTATTTATTAAAACAAGAAATGCAAATGCTTGTTTCTAATTACCTTCTCTTAGCTTAGCCAAAGTATATTTGTCCTTGTCACTTAAAATTGTATCTGTTCCTACTAGATTTAATAATTCACTGTGCTATTAACCTTTTTTGAAACTATTTAATACTGCAAAGCTCGTTGTGTTTTGACTTATTACCTTGTTTGCCATTCGTTATCTGAATTCCATTGGCTTCAAGTACTTGTATTCCTGGATCATCTTTAAATCGTATGTTTTGCGGAATTGGGGATGTGCTGGACCTTATTTTAAAATGGATTATTTTGAGTTGTATGAATTTTGGCAATTCAGTCAATTTTAGTATCAAATATATTTTTTGAAAATTTTCCAAAACTTACTTGGCTTGGTTTGTGTTTTCTTTTAAAAAATTTGAATCTGGGGTTGAAGAAAGAGGAATTATTTGATTTACGAAACCCGACTGTTGCTCTGTTCCAAAGTTTAGTTGCATGCTATTGCATCGTTGACTTTGAATATCACTTTTTGAATTTGTTATGATTGTTGTCGACTCTTGTAATATTTTGCTATTGGGTTCGTCTCTCTCGTCAGATTTTGTAGTAATTAATGGTGATGAAGATGATATTAAACTTTCAGATTGAAATTGGATAGTGGGGTCAACAGCTTGATGTAGTTCTTGAGGTTTTTTATATAAAGTTTGCGAAGAACAGGAGTGTTTGTTTAATTCTTCCTCCGCCGTAGCATTGTTAGAAACACAACTAGCACTATTGCCTCCACTTGTGCATGGTTCACTTACATCCGCCATTTGATTTGCTGATGTATAGTAATTCGAGCATTGCAAAAGATAATTTGAAAGTTGAGGCTGCTGATAAGTAAATGAAGATGGAGGATAGCCATGTGGATATGGTTGATAGCTCTGCGGAGGCGATTGGTAGCTTTGTGGAGGCGGTTGGTAGCTCGCAATATTTGTTTGATGGCAGTGAGGAGTGTGGTTTTGGCCTTGTGAAAGAGGTAGGTAATACTGTGGAGGATTTTGGTAGCTTTGCGGAGGCGATTGATAACGCTGTGAAGGTGGTTGATGACTCTGAGAATGACATTGATAACCCTGTGAAGGTGGTTGATGACTCTGAGAATGACATTGATAACCCAGTGAAGGTGGTTGATGACTCTGAGGATGACATTGATAACGCTGTGGAGGTGGTTGATGAAACTGTGGAAGACATTGATGACTCTGTAGATGCAGTTGATAGCACTGTGGAGGCGGTAGATGACACTGTGGAAGACATTGATGACACTGTGGAGGCGGTTGATAACGTGGGGGCTGACACGTATAGGTCGATTGACAATTGTATGTATGTTGTAAATACATATTTTGTTGATTAAGTGTTGCATAAATACAAGACTGTTGCGTATAACTGGAACGTGGTGATAAATAATTAAAAGGCATTGGTATCAGAGGTGGTTGTGTTTGATTCCTGTTAAGTTTTTGGTTAGTAGTCGGGAGCTAATAATACAATCAAGCAACCATATAAAAACACAGATTCTAATTAATAAAAACATGGTTAGTCATTTCTTGGAATGCAATTAAATTATGTTGTTACTTGCCATGATTATCAGTGATTGATTTTAGTAGTTATAATTTGATATTTGTTAGAACTAATTTAATATAGATTTTTTGCGTAAATACATTTGATTGAGATTTCGCTCTAAAGCAGAAGCACTATCGTTTGATGCTCAATCAAGCAGAGTTTTGCTATGCTCAATTAGGTGGCTGCTGATTTTATCATCTTATAATACAACACTATAAACAATACCATGTACTAATAAAAAACTTTTCCAAACACTCACTTTGAAAGAGCAAATGATAATACGAATTTCCACAAAAACATGCTTAATTCGTATTTAAACTATTTGTGTTACACATTTGTGCATTTAAATGACATAATTTCAAAAAGCATCATTATTTGATTAATAATAAACGCGGTAGTACGTCCTTATCCATCTATTCAGTTTTCCGCCCAAAAAAGATAAGCGCGTCCTCTTGTGCACTTTGAATGTTTGTATTGCATGTCATGTCATATGACTTCATGACAGGAGCAATGTTGACTGTTCAATCGCCGTAGTTTGTATTACCTGCACTGAACATTATATTTGTTTCTCCAAAGCATAATAGCCTCGCATATTAGCTGCGCGTAAGAGCTTCGCATAATAGCTGCCATTTGAATTGCTGCGCATAAGAGTTTTGCATAATTGCCTCACACAATACATTTTCTTTTTCATAGAATAAAAGCTGCTCATTGAATAAAGTGCACATTACATTAGCTTTTATGAAGCCTTGTAACTGCCAGTTAATTTTTTTCTTCCTGCTATTTTAAAAGAATATGTCAGGGTAATAAACAACGCTGGAAATAATTTTCTTGGCTGTCATTTCTAACATGATGACCAGTGTCGGATCGATGAATAACATGTCACATTGGGCGCGCGATATCTTTGTAGAGGAAAGCAGTGCCCGTCTGGAATTAAACTTACTGCATAGAGCGTATGTTTTGACGTCAGTCCTCAGAAAAACTGGAAGGGTATTATTTGCCCTTCTTGAGTAATAATGCGTGGTCAGAACCTACATGAATTTTTGGTTGCAATTTACTTATTTACTTTTGAATACATTTTTGGGTTCCCTTGTCCAATAAAATAGACTATTGTTATGCAGTGCTATTGTTATGTATGATGTAGTTGATATCCGCATGAAATAATTTGTACAATATATTGTAATGTAATAGTATGGTGCAGGTACTATGGTAAGTAAATCAAATTCATGATAGTTCAGACATTAAAAAGTGATAATGTAACGAACAAGTTATTTAAATTGTAGTTTTTGTTGAACCAATACTGCATAATTCAAAGTACAAAATCAACTGAAATGTCGCAATATAAATTGATTTTTCTAAATTTATTTGTTTAGAGGCATCAAACCAAATCAATGCATTTATTGACATCAAAATACGAAATAATTACTTTAAACACATAAAATTTAAAGAAAATTAGTATTAAATAAGCCTACCAATAAAATTCGTGCATTGCTTTACACTAAACGTTTTCTTCCCCATCCTTGGGATTGGACTCAATGATATGCCTAAAAAAAGAAAAAAAAAACAAGGACAAAGTAGTCTTAGCATAAAGCAATGCTTTATAATGATGATTGTTACAAAAACCAGCTTTTAACTTACGATTTGATAGTGCGATACATCATTTTGACTTTCCTAATGACCCAAACTATGAGGCAAATGATGACCACAACGACGATGACTTCAACGGTATCACTGAAAATTAAATTAAAAAAACATTGAAATTTATTCCGTGAAATTATTAATTACCCACGTTATATTACATTTTAGTACTTACAGTATAATATTAACAATTTCTCTGTAGGTTTCGTCCAAATTCTCAAAAAATTCTCTTAGTTCCTCCCAGATGGTCATTTTTAATTGATAGAGAAGACAAGAGTATACGTGAGGAATTTCTGTTGTAAAAGCTTGGTTTGCGTGTATTAAAAGTAGGATTAGTAGGTTAGGGAATAGAATTACAAGAGGACTGATGGAAATGGTATCGTAAAAAATATTGGAGTAGTTTGGAATTTGATCCTGGCTTCAGAGCTGAATATAGAATGAACTGCATACTTAAATGGCTCGTATTTATATGGAGGAAGAACAATGAAAATGATATGAATGGAATGTTTTTGCTTTTGCTTGATATATTTAGAACAATGGTTTTAACAATATCCCATGGCTAGGCAGGGAAATATTATTTAACCCATATGAAATGTGAAGAAGGGTCATAATCTTTTTTAATTCTATCTTGGAAAAGTCCCTTTCTTGAATGAGTCATTTCTGTGTAAATCTTCATGTCGTATTTGTTGTATTTAGGTGTATGCTGGGGTTTTTAAACTAATTAAATAACAGATGCTTTGTACATGACATAAATAAAATGTGTATTTATATACAATTTATGTACCAATTTAAGTGAGACGAGATTAAACGTCATCATAAGGTTTGATTCATCATAATTATAACATTGAAAATTCAATGAAATGTAGTTATTACTGCTCTAAAATTGAAGGGTAGAAAAATTTACTGTAAGTAAAACTGGAATTTTCTTGTTTATTTAATTCAGGCGATTAACATTTAAAATAATGAATCATGATGGCATGCTAAGTATAATAAATTAATTTTAGCTATTAGAAGGAAACTTTCAAACTTTTAGTTTATTCTGATTTCTTAATTGAAAACATACGGTATACAAAACTGCCATGCTCTATCACTCGTAAAACTAGTAGTGTTATTTCTTTCAAAGGCGATATATTAATCTTTGGATTATAGAAAAATCACGCCACTTCCTTTTCTCAAAAAATAAAAAAGGTAGGCTGCATTGCTTACGACATGGTCTCTTCACATGCCTAAAGGATTATCCTCTGAGTACCACAACTAAAAATAAAAATGCTTACTTTGACGAATGCAAAAGGTTCTTGAACAAATTAGTTTACGTTTCATTTATGTCGTGCAAGCACCAAAAAAAATTCCGCAGAGTTAAACAATAAATTTTGAATATGGAGTCAAGTTTGCAATTTTTCAATTCTTTTACAAAAAGGTGGAAAAAGTGCTGCAACCCATTTGCAGATCACGGGCTTTTTATCCCGCGAAAAGGACTTGCAATTACGGAAAGTGACAAGAAGGCGGGCAAAAAAGTGGTTCCCAACTTTAACTGGGACGCTCCCAATGTTTATATTTGTGTGCCATGCAGGAAGAGATTAATTGAGAAGTGCAACCAGTTACGTTTCCTAAAATTTGCATTAGAAGTGATTGAAACGGGATGTGCAGCAAAGGAGGTGACAACTGAGGAGGCTTCACACCATGACACTTCCAATCCAATTAGTGGGGACTCTGGTAAGTTCAACCAGAATATTCCGTGTTGCATTTTTTTGTAGATTTGCTTGTCGCTATGGTACTTTTCAAACGTCTTAAAAATAAAATTTTCTTCTCAACTTTATTTTAATTACTAAGTAAATTTAGACATAAACATAATTAAACGGAATCGACTATATTTTTATATTTGCATTAAGGCCGAAGGATTCTATTTATTATTTATTCTGTGTATTTTTTCGTCTAAACAATATTTTCTATATTCACTAATGATTTTGGCAGTTTAGGTAGCCTACTCAATAATAGAAGTCTGTTAATAATAATTAAACCTGTTAAAGAAACTAGTGCAGTTAAAAAAGCAGTAAAAACGTAGCTGAGTAAAGGGTTAAATGCTGTTTTTTAATCCTGTTATAATGTCTCGTTGATACTGTTGTCCATCATGTCCCATAAATTGTCATAAGATGCATAGTTCATATTGCTCT
>JAHZMX010005967.1:0-40162 GCA_027743895.1 Seira musarum | reverse complement strand
CAGACACACAGACACACAGACGGACAGACAACCCAATCGAAATCAATACTCCGCTGATGACGTCAGCTACGTAATAAAATCTCTTCGCACATGTGTTTGACCCTGACGCGACGCGCAATGCAATACAATGCAATGCGTTGCGGGTAGTAGTAGCTCACTTGTTTCTTCTTACTCTCGAAAGCAATCATACGATTCTGAACTTTTACCTTTTTCCTTCTCTTGTTATAGGTACTCTGCTCAAATGAAGAGAAACACATCGCCAGAAAAATAGAAATGGTGAAGAATGGACTTGTCAAGCTTTATGGTTGGAGACATTTTTTAACTTGACATTTTCAAGTTGCACTTCATCACGAAAAAAAAAACTCATTGCCACCATTTGTGAGTCAATTGTTTTGTTTAGGAGTAAGCGCAAACTTGTTACATTTTCCAGAAAGAAAAACTCGTGTAAGAGAACTCAAACTATTGTGATTTGATCATGCTCATTCTTATAATAATTCATCTCTATGAAGGCATGGGAGGTTTGCTCCTGATTAATCTAGTTCCTGCACTCCCTGTTCCGAGGCAAAGTTAGTTCTTGCTGTCATCTGAAGTATAACTCCTGTGTAAAATCTTTGTTTGAGATTTAATAAAAATGATAATTTCTTTTTAAATTCTTTGGTTATGTAATAATAATACAATGCACGTGTTTGATTTTCAATTGAGCAATAAAACTCATGTCATGTACTAACAGAAGGAAGCAGTATTTATCAGTAATCGAAGAGTAATTTTATGTTATTTGGTAAAGTTTATAGCAAAACAACTAAAAGAACTTCGTTTTTTTTTTCAAAATCTTGTTATACTTATCAAGATCATTTTTCAAAGAATTGATGAGTTCATACTTACTGGTGCATCTGTCTCTAAGGCTGTTTCATCTTAAGTTTTAGCCAATCAATTTAAGCGTTTAAAACTTTTTTTTCAAATATAGCCTTGGTTTAGGTACATATGCAAATATAAAAACTATTAAATTGCGGACAAGCAAGCTCCCGGTGAAATGGTGAAAGTTGGAAATTTTTTGTAGACAAAGAGAAACCGACCAATCATTAATAGTTTTTTTAAGGTTTCCAACTCGAACCATTTAACCATGCTCGTTAATAGTGTATACTAACTACAGCTTCCCCTCTGTACTCTATCTGTAACGACAATCTTCATTGTATTTACCATATGAATGTAGCAGAATACTATATTACATTTCAATTAAATGTACAGTCGATGTGATGGCCTCGACAGCCACACAGCAGATTGACGCCATATTTATAGCCGTTACAACAATGTCTCCGAGACAAGAAGTTGGCAAAAAGTCGATCCGTGAAAATTGGAAAAGTTCAACAAAAGTTTTTGCTGAAAACGTACACAAGAAGACTTTTAGTAAAGCATAATAATGACATTTTTTGTTGAATAAATTGTCTTGAGACTGATTCATGATATTGATTCTTGTGGTTTTACATTGTTTCACTGTGCAAAAGAACTGATTCATGCCTTTTATATTTATTGCCCAGGCAAACAAAAATTTGCTGTCATATATAATTTTATTTATTATTGCGATATTTCTTTGGGTAATAATAAGATAACATGTTTTCTTCCATTGTGCCACAGTCACAGATGAGATCAAAAAAGGAAGAAAACTAGGAAGAGGAGAAGTAGAAGACGATGATGAGCCTTTTAGTCTCACTCAAGTTTACTCCCGTGATGAGCATGGCATTCAACTTGTGAAGCAGAAGCATCCTTCGTCACTGTTCAACATGATTGTAAAAATCCTGTAAAATTCATTTTCTAGATTTCTGGATAAGATGACTCGACAACGACATTGTGTCATCAAAAAATGCATCATTTACTCGTTGCAATGACCTTAAAAGTAGTTTACGCAGATGTTTCAGGAATAAAATAAGGGCAAAAGTAAAATTATTGTTAGCTAGCCAGGATCCCCACGTGATGTCTGACCAGATATGAATTTCAGTTTCATAAATCAGGAATGCGAAAAAAAACAACAAAACTTTTGGGTTTAGTTTTTGTATCCCAGCAAATGGAAATGTGCATTGTAATAAAGGGAATCGTGACAGTTTCTTTGACCACTGCAGAGTAGTAGTACAGATTTTTCTTTAGAGTCGAGAGAGAGAGGAAAAGATGCGTAAGAAAGAAGCCACGTTCGTGAGGCGCTGAATGATATCACCACTGCATATGCCCATAATGCAATTAACCGGTGGTGGTGCGAAATCTCTGCATTGTGTACACTTATTTGTTCAATCGTTCAGAATAATTTTTATGCAAATTTTGTGAAAAATTATTTATCACGACAAATCGGCAAAAACGAAAAAGAAATACAATATACGGCGAATTTGCATGTTATATTAATGAAAATCTGTGTTAGTTTTATGGCTGCCGACAAACGATCGGCAACATAAAAATAAAATTTATCGTTTTTGTGTTAAAGAAACTAGCATCGTGATGCATGTTCACGAAACTGCTCACGAACTCATTCACCATGACAGTCTGAAAACAAATGGATAAAAAAGCGACCATAAATGCAACAAGTAAGTGGTAAGTAAGTACCAAAAAGACTTTCAGGTAAAGTGTATAATTGCAGAGGTGCAAAACAAATCATTCGTCAGCGCCATGAATCATACTGAAGAGCACCCCATGGACAGGATCGAGACAGGTATACGCTTTGTCTTAAAAGATGCTCATATAAGGCCACTCAGGTTAAGATGCAATTCAACTCATATTAGCTACATACTTTCACAAAACTTTATTTGATCACCATTTCGTGTACTGTTCTCTATGTGTACGATATGATATGATGATACTCGGAAGGATTACAAAGGTCATTACAGACTGACTGAAATTTAGGTACCCAAAATTGTGGTAGCACTCTTGCGGGTAAGTACTAATTGTTGAAATGTTCGACTTTTATTGCCTTAAAACAATAGAAAAGGACGATAAACTTCACGCTTTTATGACCAAACAATAAGTTTATCATGTCCCTGGCTGGCGTGAGGCCTCGGCTGGAGTTACGGTAGTTCTAAAAAAATATTCGATGAATTTCGGAATGCTATTGTGTATACTTCCTTATAGGTTTTCATAGAATTCATAGTGATTATTTCTTTAACTCATCACAAAAAGTCTCCATCATATTACCATTTTAGTGCTGATTAGGTATCAGCATCTGTAATTCATGCAACAAACTCTACTTTTTTATTTCACCGAAAACTTTGATTTTTATACTGCCTTTGCAATCAGCAGAAAAGAGACAGTGAAGTGACAAGAGAGAGTAACATTTCGTTGGTAAACAAATCTCTTGTCTCTACTAAGGCGGATACGACGTATCAAGCGTGTCCACAAAATCATAGAATACTTTTTTACGATTTGTAAATGATACTCTAGAAAATGTCACACTCTATTTGGTTATGTTTTATGTTACTCAAAGTTTAAACTCATCATTTCTGGAGGCAACGCAATACATAAGTGAAGCATGCAATGGAAGATTTCCTTTTGTCAGTATAATTCAGCCTTATTATTATCATAGTACGCTTACATTATTGTCCGAATATTGTAAAGGAAAACTATTGTTTGTTGACTTAAATGAATGTTTGTGTTACAATAATGAATGCTTAAATCTATTACTAAACGGGATAAAGTTTCAATGTTTTTTTTTTGAGAATCACCGTTTTATCGTTTTCCACCAAACAATAATGCTGATGTGCACCACCTTGATGAAACACAAGTATGTATATGTATTTCATTGTACTGTTGCTGTTTCTCTATATCAAAGTGTATGAAGAAGAAGACGGAAAATTTAAGGGTCACGTCACTTTTGGTTTGAGGCTAGGGTGGTGCACACACTCCGCTTCCATGAAAGGATGGGGAAACCAACATGTACAGGTTGAAAACATGAAAAAATGAAGCGATATTACATCGTCTGAAGTGGAACTTTGCAAAGTTGTTTTTGTCGAGGAAGAAAATTGGAAGCGTAAAGCGTCATGCTTTTCTATGAAAAAGGATTTATACACGAAAATCTGATTTGGAAACTGAGAAAGGAAAAATGAAAATTTGGATAAGGAATTTGAGTACGAAAAATCGTTGGTCGCATTCTTATTAAGTAGTTACATGAGTAGCATTACTGCAACGCACGAAAAAAAAGAATCACTAGAGAAATGAGAAGCGACGATGAAGAACCTCTTGTGCATCATATTTTGAGACAGATTAGACCTCCCGAGATGACCTCCAGGGGGTTATCTTTACCACCACACCCCTTCCGTATTCCATATTTTTTCGTTAGAATATTGCTTATTTTGTGTTCTGCAGCTAATTTGCATAATGTTCTGGTCGTCTTCGTTAGAAAACGAACGAACGTGAAGCAAAAGCATGCCATGTGAGTATCCTGTAATCTTGTCTTCTTCTCATATGTCTTATTTTCTAACCTCCTTTTCCCATTTTTATAGTCTGCCGATGATTTGCTCATCGATTACGATTAGGCGCATCTACTTTGGATATTCAGAACCCGAGGAGACCGTAAACAATTTTGTAAATGAAATGTATTTCCTAAAAATGCTTTTCCTTTTTGGTCATTATGGAATGAGCGTCATCATCAGCCTCATCCTGAAGACACACACAGGTACACCTACATTTCCACAAGAAGACAAAATGCATTTTCGATCGCATGAATATACATATACGCATCATCTCATCATCACATCCTCTTCTACAACCATATTTATTTTGTAGGTATATTATCATCACATTATTATCAACCTTTTCGCAAATGACTTTCTTCTTTATGGCCATCTATCCCTGTTATTACTGTTACGTTTTTTGTTTAAGTGTGCAAGTCGATTGCAAACATCATTGCATTTTAAAGGCAAGTGGGCTTAACTTATGACAGCGTCAACTTGTCAATTATTTTTCGCCTTCGTTGTCTAAAACTAAACATTCTATCCTAGGGTCCGAGCTCTGTATCACGACTGTTCCTGCAGAAAAATAGGGATATCACGTTTTTTATAACAAAATCATTTCTAGCTCCATTTGCCTTAATTATCACAAGTATTTTGTAAAGCCACGCCTTTTCATTAATAGTCCATCTGGATTGTGCTTGAGCAAAAAATAATACATTTCAGTCACTACTTTTTCTAAACTACTGAAATGAAATGAAAAGAAATAGCTTTTGGAACAAGAATTGCAAGTTGCAAGCATATGGAATGCGTTCAGCTTGTATAATCATGTTCACTGTGAGATCATGTTTGTTTTTGCTATCTTAATTACTCATTATTTTGTACTTTGCAAGAGAATCAAGAAAGCACGCTGGTAAATCAGTTCATCGAAGCAATACATGTAGTCCCATCGGGAATTAATGATAACATAAATATTAAAACTCTCCCTACTTGCTTTCAGCGCTGTCAAATTGAGAGATGAAAAAATCGCTCATTTTATTAATTGAAGCAAAATAAAATGCAGAAAAATTTCTAGCCATGTTATATTACTAACGCAAGTAGTACATCCTCGACATCGTCACACAAAACAAATTAATTAAACAACTCACAATGTAAAAGTCCTATGCGTAACTTAAAACAATTTCATTTCAGTACATACTTATGGTCATGATAAAATGAACACTGTACTGGACGAACAAGTATTTCTCTTCTCATTAAATCAGTAGAAAAATATTATGTGCTTATCTGTAAGTACATACATATTTACGTAAGTAAATTTTCTGTGCTTTCTATTTAAGTTTGAACAACAGCAACCCTTTGGGAATATATTTTGCAACAAAAATTGCATTATAAATAAACTACATATTTTATTATCGGTAAGTGTCGAAGTAAGTCACTGTAGTTTTTACTTTACTCAATCAATTTACGCACTCGAACAGTGGACTATCGACTGAGACTTCTTCTTTAAGCTTTGTTGTAGCTTTTACAAATTCATTTAGGATTTTAAATATTTCGTATAGTGTAAGCGATTACTACCAAAACGTTTACCGACAAAAAGCAAAATCGAAAATCAATGCATAATTTCAATATTGGACGGAAGGAGAATGGAAGACAAAATGCATGAAAATGAAGATAGAAGAGTGGAAGTGGAATGAGAAGAAGGCAAGGGTGGCAAAGTAGTAATGAGTGAGCATGAAATTTGTTAGTCCACTCACAGAACTCTTTGATTTGATTGACTGATTCATACCGCGTGAAATGACTCATGAAGAAAAAGGAAAGGATTGTTAAGCACCCATGGGATGATTGATGAGCTTAGGTAGTAGACTATCCGCAATGTATATTATGAAACAGTAATTGCTGCCTGCTTGATCAGTCGCTTTTAAAAAGATGATTATTCACTTACAAAAGTTGATGTGCCGAAGATTACAGGAATAATAGATAAAAATGATGATTAGACAAGGAAAGAATGGTGCTTTTATACTTAAGGAATGAACAAAAATTGATAGAGACCTCTTCAAAATGTCAATCTCGATTCCGCCCAACACACCGACCGATACAACCAAATAAGCCAATCATCATTTTTAGTAAATTGTGGTGCTTAGGGCAAAAGCAGATCAAAATGCAAATTCGCTAAAGATTTGTTTTTGACAAAAAAAAGTGAAGATTTTCTGTAAAATGGAAATAAAACGAAAATTGTACCATGAATCATAGGCTATGGTTTTCTTATGGGTTGATATAAAAATTAGGAACTGTAAGCACGCGAAACACCGTTTGGAATCGCAGTAAAGCAAGAATGATAATAGGTTATAAAAACACGACACATGTGACTATTACTCCGTTGTCTTAGAGAGAAAAGATTAAATGGATATTTAATAGATTTTTCCTCGTACAACTTGTGGAATGCAGTGTGTTTTTCCCTTTCCCGTTCGAATACTCATCTTCGTGCTTCACTTCGTCCAGCAGTCGTCGATGTTGTTATATGTGACTAAATTTCATGCAAATAAGGGTGGAACCCGCTTTCTCACGGTGAAACATACGAGCGCAACAACTCGACAAAATCTTTGAACCACCAGTTTGCTCTCATGCAGTTCCGATCTTTAAAATATGCATAAAACTCACGTGAGGATGAAAAGGACTCGATACACTCCTTCCATCTAATAATACCCCTTTCCTTGCCAAACAGTGAAACATGAGAACCGATTATAACCACGTTTAGATTTTTTTCTTTTTTTCCACTGGTTTCATTCAACTAAGTAAAGCTAAACGCTAATTTGATGAAATTCCCTTGAGCAATGTCCATCTCACAGGTTATTTCCATTTTTAATAACTAATTCGTTCATTATCATGATTGATTATATGATCAAGTTACAACTCTGATTTTTGGGAGTCACTAATTAATAAATGTGATTTTAGTAAATGATTAAACGTTCGGTTAATAAAACAATTTTGACAATTTGTAATTGATTGGGTCTTTCTTCGTCAAACCTATCACCAGCCATACAACCAGCTCTAGAATATTTTGCATTCAGATACTTCAGTTTCATAACTCAGACCAGAAAAGCAGGTCGCACAAAAAGTGAACAATGAAATGATGAAAATGAAATCTCGTGCTATGCTTGTGGTAATGTACGCATTGGGGTAAAGCATGATCGCGCGATTGTGAAATTCAAACATCAAATTGTAAAGTTGTAGTTGTACTTGTACATCAAACAACATCTTGTTTTTCGTGACAGATTCGTCTACCAAATTGTAATTTTTCGATTCTCATTTAAAATCAGTGCTTTCACTAACGATAATTAAATATTTTAGAATTGTCCAGTCATGGCCATGACGTTAGGAGAGTTGCCTCCTCTTTCCTATACAGAACTACTACGTGATCCGGAGAACGAGTTTGAACAAATTGTTCAAAAAGCAAATGAGTACCTGTCAGAAGTTCATCATGTAAGTCGGCTCTAAGATGAGTCTTTTAATTGCCTAATTTTATTATGTAGTTTAGTGCAACCTTAATAGTAACGTTTAAAGTGGATTCAGTTGATTGTGATTTTAATATTTTTGCATTTATAAGGCGATTATACGCTTCAAGAGTACAAAAACGTCCGACTTGGAATTGCTGGAGGCTGAAGTTCAAATCTCAAAGACTGTTGCTGAAGTGAGTAAAATTTCGCAAGCACTACAAGTTTATTTGGACGAAGTGTCTCAGCGACGTGCCAATGACTCTTTGGTGAGCCCAAGGGTTCTGAATTCTATCAAGGCACAGAAAGATTCGTTAGACGGGTTCGCAGAAAACAATCAAACAACACTATATGTATAAATGAATTATGAATGACGTGCCCTTTTTGTAGCCCGGATTCAATTATCTATTTGTCCTGTGATTTAATTTTCTCTTTCTTTGAGCTTTCATCACAATAATTTTTGTTTAGGCTTAATGCATCGATTCGAAGCACGAAAAAGGAAATGCAAATTGCTTTAAAGGAACGTGAGCGCAAGGATTTACTCAATGAATGGAAGTCGTTTGGGAAACCAATTCGTCGGTTAGAATCCTTTTCTTAATGTTGTTTTTGTCTATTTGCTCTAAGATAAGATGTCAAGTTTCAAGTAATTCTGTCTGATCTTGTCGTTAGAAACCAGCGTGACGCTGAAGAAATAGTCTCTGATTCCACTGAGCGTCTTCTAAATTCAAAACGGATCTTACTGGAAACGATTCAGGCGAGTTCCGGAACTTTGGGAGCGCTAGGTTAGTTTGTTCTTTGTAGTTCTAGTTGTTTAGATGTAAAATAAATCAAGAATAAGAATACTTCAAAAAGATTTACGTAAAGCTATGAAAGCCCTTACAGATATCTGTGAAAATAATTTATTGCTTTGCAGCGACTTCGTCCCAATCCATTCAGAAAAACGATGAAGAGTTGAGCAACCAATCAGATTCTATATCCTCTGCACAATCTTTGCTTCAAAAATACGGACGACGCGCATCGACGGATAAGCATTTAATATGGCTGGGATTTTTATTCTTCGCTTTTTGTGCCGTTCTCGTAGCTTATCGACGTCTTTTTTGACGTTCGAGGTAAGCTTTAATTTTAAAATAGTAGTTATGTATGTATGTTCGCTCTCGATGATTTTCCCGAATTTAAATAATTTCAATTGTAAAATATTGTATTATCTATGAATTTTCGAATTTGTACATCGTCAAAACGGACCTCAAAATTATCTAGTTTTTATATGCAACATTGCACTTTCTAAAATGCTTTAAATCACATTGGTGGTATTGCATTTCTAAATTATTATAGAACTCTTTTGATGTATCTTCTGTAAGAACTTGAAAAATTGGCATTCTCATCTAAAGTCTAAATTATAAGTTTGAAAAGAAATGAATCATGTATAAAGAACCAAATTTTATTAATGGAGAATTAATCTAATGTATTTAACTTCAAATTAAAGCGCTTAATCTGTTACTAATCTGTGTTTTTTCTTTTCGTTAAAGCTGTATATATAAAGAAGATATATTTAGCGACGTCTTAATGCGAGATCATTGCATGACTGGGTATTTATTTATTTTAAAGCCATTTTAATTTTGTCGGAATATTTAAACTAAGCCAGAGTCTACGAGTAGTGAAGAAGAGGGCTTGTGATAATAAAATGTTTAATAAAAGTTTTAAAAGAAAACGTAAAATCAAAAATAAAATTGAATCAAGTATTGATTTCTCGGTAAATTACGGTAATGTCGGTAAATTCTCGATTACGGTTAAATTATTATTTAAGTTCTGTATTTGCATGCAAGATTGTTTTAAATG
Organism: Seira musarum; assembly: GCA_027743895.1. NCBI lineage: Eukaryota > Metazoa > Arthropoda > Collembola > Entomobryomorpha > Entomobryidae > Seira > Seira musarum. The sequence continues at coordinate 30,414 of JAHZMX010005967.1, read as the reverse complement.
TGCTTCCATTTCAGATGTTTATTTTGCAGTAAGCGCACCAATAACGTTCAACCAACGCAAAGAAAATAGGGTGTGCATACAGGCAAGTAAAGCCGTTGACGTTAACGTAGCAAAAGAAATCTTGCTTCTGATTAGATATACCACCTTATTACAAATTGGCAAGATCGGTTCTCTAATACTAGTAAGGGCTTATTTTATTTTGAGGCAATTATGTCTTGTAGACTGTCTTGTTTGTGAGCTCAGATTTTAATGACTTCAGTTCACAATACGTAATTATTTTATTGATTCGCTGAAACATTACAATTAAGCAAGAACCAAAAACATCTAGCAACGCAATATGTCATTATCGTTGGATAGCTTGTTTTCTGTTCTGTGGGGTAGATCTAGTTTTTTTGCGAATAAAATTTTCATTCGTGAGAAATTCATACTCCATTATTTCATGAGGTGACATCGTTCAAGTATTTTTTGACTGATTTTTCTTTTTTTAGCAACTTAATAGTACATTAAATGCATATTTCATACCTACATATTTCAATTCATATTATTTGGTGTCCACCGTTTGCCTAAAAAATTGCACGAAGAGTGAAGACATGCATTGAGGGAAAAAAGTAGAAGGCAGCAGTGGCAAGGCAAATAGCAATCCGTCCCGTCAGCATAAAAATTTTGTGCCATTGCATTGCATTTCGGCGCGTCCACATGTTTCGGCTTCCAAGAATCGTCAAGAAAACAAGAGAAGAGAACGCAGTATTGTATATTCACGACGAATTCCCATTCCCATATATCTGCTTGTTATGGGTTAAGGGGGTGATGATTAATTTTTCCACACACATATTTAAGTCAGTTTAACTTACTAAACCTATAAATTGCTTACAATTCAAACAACAACGTTGCGTCCGATTTTAAATTTTCTCAAAGTTAGTCATAGTCCTATCGTGATGATGTAGTGAATTACAAAATATTTAGCTTGAAATACCGGCACTGCTACATATCATCAGTTGGAAATCGGTACATCAGCTGTTGACAAGTTGGCTGCGGGAATTTCAGTAATTAGTAAAAAAAAGTGTTTTAAATTTTACTGCGCTCGCAAATTGGAATGAACCGTACAATTAATTTAAAAAATAAAGATCTTATAAGCTTAAAAAGTACAAGTCGCCATGTAAACAAGTGAAGTTTATGAACTAAAGTGAATTAACAAACATTCGGATAGGTTTATATATTACATTATTATTTTATCAATTATTATCATCTCATGTGCCAGCCCTGAATTTAAAGTACGCCCAGAAGAGCTCTTGCAGTCATCGGCAAGGCTTGGCTTGAGCTCGTATCAGAAGTAAATCTTTGAACTTGCAAGATAAGATGTCGAAAGATAAGTCGAAGAAGAAGTCCGTCACTCCAGCGGTAGCGAAAAGTGCTGGCACTGGCAGTAACTCCTCCCCAGTTGGAAGTACCAGATGTGATGACAAAGATAAAGGTTCGCCGGATGAATCAACATTAACGCTTCCTCCTTGTGATGGGCCAGTTGATTTGGACGCTCCCTTTCCTACGGAAGACCAGGAGGTGAAACTTCGAACTCGTGATTTTTAATTCGCCCAAACAATAATAATAAAAGTAATTTTGTAGTATTTCCTGAGCCAAATTAACATAGTGCATGTTTTTTTAACAGAAAGCTGCCAAAGACTTTAAAACATATTGGAACAAGAGAGCTGAAGAAAGAGTTGCGTTCCGTGAAACGAATTTGAATGTATCTTACGAAGACTTTGAAAAACTAGTGAAGGGGAAGAAACTTGATTCGAATTTGAAGAAATGCACAGCATTCGTCAAGAAAATAGTACGCTTCTGATTTTATTTTGTGTCTTATGTATGGAACTGAACAGGATATATATGGTTTATCCATTGTTATTGTATTTTATTTGTTTTTAGAAACAATTTCTGGAGTCTCAGAAGAACTCAATGATATCCGATCTGAATACTTTGAACCTCACCAAGTATCAAAGTGAAATTGCGGCGATGGTTGTTGATGGGCGGTTGAAACTCAGTGATATACCAACCATGGTCTCCATATGCTCAGAGGTTCATAAGCGGTATTCCGAATTTTCTGGTCACCTTTTGGAGAATTTTAAAAGAACCCTCCCGACAAAGAAAACGGAAGTGGTGAGTATTTTTCCAGTATCAGTTATCACATTAAATATTCTATGAATTGTGTCCTTAATGTAAAATATTTTGATGTAGGTCCCATCAGTCGTGAGCAAAATTTCGTCTGACATTCGGTTACTTGCGGAACTACTCTTAGGAGGAATTTTGCCAGATCAAGAGGGCTACTCTTTATTTCTGACTACTCTCAAGAACATGGTTTTTCTGGACCGCGAAGGACTGCAATTTGTGATCGTATTTACATCCTTGATTAAAGGTTTGGAAGACGACCTTCTTGGTGTTATTCCTACGAACACTATTAACGCATTGAAAGAAAACGGCAATGTGCACAAAGACCTTATTAGAAGTGTTATAATGCCAGAGTATAGGAAACGGGAAATTAAATGTATTTTTCAAGAGTACTTTGACGTTGTTTCAAACAACATTGTCAAGGTATAGACCTGTTTCTAAATTCTTTTACTATAGGTGTTCTGGAGCTCAAAATTTTATGAAAAATTTTATGCTCTTTCACATTTTTAGAAACATGAGGAATTGCTGAAATCAGAAAAGTACAATCGGAAGTTGCTGACGACCAGGGGAGAAATTCCGTCCGATCGCGTTGAAGCTCACGCGGAGCTTTCTGTGAGATTCGAAAAGTATCATACAAATGCATCAAGGCTTGCATTCTTGTTGGACATTCCCATGCCTGCATTACGAGAACTCCCTCCGGGTATACATATACGAGTAATTCAAACGATATTTCTACATTTTTTCTGTACGTAGTCAACATACCTGATTGTTGTGATGCAGACCCAGAAGATGAACTTGAAAAGGCATTGCTCACCACAAATGACGGCGAGGTTCTTACTGAAGTTCCCGGAATTGTACTTTTCGATAATGAAGAGACGAGGCAGTTTTATCAAGATTATCCGGACTTGAAGGTTTATCTTCCTCCGGTTGTGTATCGAGACAACATTTTGCAAATGCAGGAAAAGGTAAATTTATGAGTGAATGTTGATACAAATGCATATTGTCGAGTTGTGTAAGTCCTTAAAAGTAAATTAATCTCGTTTTAGACGAAAAAACTGGAGGAAACTGAAAAATTACTGGACGAATTTGATCCTGAGCTTGAACAAGCTGAGCTCCAAGAGGAGAAAGAGACTCCTGACGATGAAACAGCGGAAGATGTTGATGGAGATTTGCCTCCATCAATGCGGCTTGGTATGTTATCCATGAATGGATTTTAAAACCAAAGTTAAATACAAAGAATGTCTACAGTCATTTTATTTAACATTTTTATTTCACAGATAATGAGGAGGAAAAAGAAAACGTAGATGTTAAAGATAGTGGTCCGGGTTTGCCCCATAAAGAAGCTTTCGTCAATTTTTTGGACGGTCTGCCAAATTGTGTCAACAAAAACATGATAGATAAGGCGGCCATTGAATTTGCTGAACATTTTAATAACAAACGCAACCGAAAGGAGCTTGTTCGGTGCGTGATTTTTAGGAAATAATCTATTAAGCATAATATTATCTAAATATCGCCTATTGACAATAGAAATAACTATAATATGTATTTTAATTTTAGGCGCCTATTTCTTGTCCCGAGACAAAGAACGGATCTGATTCCACTTTACTCTCGCCTGGTTGCTATCCTTTCCAAAGTATTTCCAGACATTGGGATTGACCTCTCTACCATCTTGCAGAAGGACTTTCGATACCTTGTTATGAAGAAGGATCAAATCAAAATTGAAACCAAGTTAAAAATCACGCGATTTATCTCCGAGCTGGTGAATTTTTCAGTTTTTCAGAAGACAGAAGCGTTTAATTGTCTGAAGATGTTGTTACGAAATTTCACCCATCATCAAGTTGAAATGGCTTGTGCGTTTGTTGAAACTTGTGGCAAATTTCTGTATCGCAGTTCGGATAGTCATCGAAGAATGAAAATTTATTTGGTAGGTCTTAGCGCCTTAAGTAATTATATATCTGGACTCCTTTGCTAAAACTGCAATAATTTCTTTCTAGGATGAGATGTTGCGAAAGAAGACTGTAAAGAACATGGAACCTCGATATGTTTACATGATAGATAGTGCGTACTACTATATTTGCCCTGTGGTTGGCTCGTCCATACATCGTAAAAAGAAACCAGCTTTCCAGGCATACATGGAACACATTTTATGGGAGGATCTCAACAAAAGTACACTTGAACGCGCCGTAAAAGTTCTCAAAATTTATGACTGGAAAGATCCCCAGGTAAGTTCACTGGCACTATTTATTCCATTTTCATAATATGTAATATCCTCAATCTTGTTCTCCCCTTTAGAAATATCAGCTAGTCACCCAGATTCTTAGCTCACCTTGGAAATTTAGTTACGTCCAAATGGAAGCTGCTTCTACTCTTCTTGTTGCCATTAAACGATTCCGGGTAAACAGCCCATTACATAGAATTTTAGCTTCTTCATTTCTTTTTCTAGTTACACAATATAATTTCAACTATAAATAGCCAATCTTTTTTTTGTTTAATAGCCAGACGTTACCATTGCTGTGATAGAAAATCTCACGGATTACATTAGACTAATGTGTGATTACGAGTTTGATGATTTAAATAACCATAGAATGGCCACTGCGCAGTACCTAGCCAATATTTATACGTACAAAGGCTTCTCAACTATCACCCTGTTTAACGTGAGTAAAAGAGTAGTAATTTGCACAACAAAGGACCGTAGACGTTGGGTAGTCATAGCCAGGCCAATCGCAAATATCTCAAACGAGCATTCGAGACCACTCACGAAATTTGGCATGAAGATAGATTAGTCCATTGCGAATTTTTTAAGGACAAATTCAGGAGTGGTCTCGGATGTTCTCTTGACTGATTTTACTTTCAGTGGGGGCATCTTTTTCCTTAATGGCAGGAAAATGTGACCAACGGGAATTTGGCCTGACTATGACTACCAAGCGTCCATCGTCCTTTGTTTTTATCCAATCGTAATTTCGTTACTAGTGGCAATGAAGTACATTTAAAAGATTTGTTTTGTAGATGTGGTATTATTTAATCTCATACGGAGTTACTTATCACAATGAGTGCTTCACCAGGATGGACGCCCCGGATAGTCTGTATCGAATTAGAATGGTGTGCCAGATGCTTCGTATCTGTGGCGACTATTTAACCGGTACAAAATCGAAAAAGCGACTCAACTATTTTCTGAAGTACTTTCAGGTACAGAATATTTTGCTTTAGTATTGTTTTTGAATTAATAAGAAGCTCCAATCCAATGAGGAGAGGAATAGGGATAAGAATAAAAATGGATGGTAAGATATATCGAGTATTCTTTGTTCTTCCAGCGTTATTGTATTTATAAGCGAAACTTTCCATACTGGGAATTCAATGAATTTCCACACTCTGTTCAAGAATTGTATGAGGATACTTTTAAACGTCTTCGAAGTCGATGGAAATGGGCCAAGAGTATGGAAGAGGCTGAGAATGAAATCATTGGTGTTGAAGACCGACTAAAAAATAAGGCTGGCAATGATGGTTTGAGGACTGTAATAAAAACTAGCAAAAATTACGTGAGATTAGCAGGAGGACATAAAAAAGGTTTGTAAAATAGCACCTTATTGTATATAATTAGCGAGTAAACCAATGAAAATTACACGTGTAATTTGGATGATTTTATTTATAGCACGACGCAAATCAGGCGAATTACTGAGATTGAAGCGAACACAACTAAATCGCATCGAAGAGGAACCTGAAGACGATTCGCCTGAGGGTTCAAATGAGGTAATTATGTATATTTTGATAATTGAAAACAACCCATAACAATGGGATATGGGATAAGAATCTTACAGATAAGGGTACATGCGAACTACGTTGTTTCTTTAGAACTCCCAAAAGGATGATTTGTATGAGCAACTGGAAAATGAACAAGAAAATGAAAAGGCAAAAAAGAAGAACGACGACGAAGATGAGTTCGAAGCAATGCTGGAACAAATGATGCAAGAACACAATCCAACAGCGGTCAAGAACGCTATAACTGAGTTGCCACTGCCTATTAGTGCATCATCAAGTGGTATACGAGATCAAATGCTTTTTTTTATTTAAAGGAAGGTATATTAAAGTCTTTGACGTACTTGATTATTTTCGGTTATACAGATACAGATTTGGTGGGTCATGTGAACTTCACCTTATTAAGCAAGAAAAACAATAAGCAAAAGAAGAAAGTATTTGCCGTCCCTCAAGATGAAGCCTTCCTATTACAAATGAAATCGCGTGCTACGGTAAAAATATTCACTTGGCTGATTTATTTTATTTGCAGTTTTGTTGTAATGGCCATAGCTTATTTGTTGTATTATTTTTTTGCTTTTTCCCAAGGCTTACAACGAAGAGAAACAGCGCATGAAGAATAGGACTATGGCAATCACTAGGATGCAAGAGGAAGAAGAGCGTCGTGAGGCTGAACAATCACTTTCACAATTAGTGTTCACAAGATCGCCGACAAAACGTTGAGTGTGAATATTCGCTAGGAATCCTCATGACACGATAGTCGAAATCGAATTTTAAGGCGAGCACAACTGGGGCACAGGTATTAGAAGCCCGAATTCATCCAACAATCAGTAAAAGTGTATTAGGTATTTATTAAAGGAAATACGGCACTCGGAAACAATCATAATTTTAATTTAATGGAGTCTAATGATGTATTAGAATAGAACGCTCGAAATTTATATATTTGATATATCTAGCAAAGTTCTCATTACTGTTGTGAGCTATAATTTGAATCCGATGGTCTAACTTCATTTCAGCAGCGAAGTGACATGAATCCGTCTTGTTAATTCGATTCGGTGTATCTCAACGTCAGAAAAGTGTCCTTTGATGGTTGGATGAATTCAAAATCGTATTATCCCTTCAATTATTCCATAATTGATGCTTCTTTCTTTGCAATTTTGTGATATTTGCTTGAATCATGAGGGTTCCTAGGAATAGGTAACTGTTATGTTGATGACTTGAAAGATGACCGGTTATAATCCGGTTCCTGCGCATGCATGTTCTTATTATTATTGCGGGGTTTTAAATATTAAGATCGATGATCGAGCTTTTGGAGGTTAGAAATTTTGGCAGCGATAAACTAAGTCCATGTTTTCTAAATAATCTATCTTTCTACGGCTATTTTCCGCAATCTTGGTTTTGATTGAGGTTATGAAAATAAAATTATAATTTTTTAATAAATAACGTCAGAGTCTATAACAAAGAAGACAATAATTACTTAGCTATCTAAACGTCTTTTTATTTTGTATTCTTTAATTCTCGAAAGATATCTCAAGCTCGAGGTGAGCTTCACAAATGTTAGTATAGGTGAGAGTATTGAGGCATTGCGGTAATGACTTTGTTGCTTTTAACATTATTTCCCAACAGTGCATAGTATAATAGCAAACATGAGGCAAAAGTTATCATCAAGAACCCAAACGATGGCTTGTGAAATATCCACACGAGACCTGTAGTTGAGCAGCACAGGAACGTGGCAATTATCAAGCTAAATTTCATAGGTCCCACTGACATTAAGTTCTGCACAACATGATTGCGTCGGTCTGAAACAAGGATTTTTTGTTATTTGTATAAATGAATAAACGGGGGAAAACTCGATTAAGCAACTTGGTGCTGCTATTGTTTTTGCGACTGGCCTTACTCAATAGTGTGATAGTCTTCGACGACAGCCACGATCCAAAAATTGCTGTTCCTGTTGAAAATATTCGAAAAATCCAAACGTACAAAGTTGTAAAAGCATGTTCTTTAGTAAAAATTTCCATGTGGGACTTTTTTCCTTCGTGTAAAAAGGCAATTTCGGCACCAGATTCTGTGTAGAAAGGCTTTAATTCATTTCCAACTTGTTTGGCTACAACACTCACCTTCGGAGTAAATTGAAATAAGGCATTCATGAAAATTTATTACACGAAATTTAAATATAGACTGTAGACTTGAATCCTGTTCTTACAAATGAGCCCGTTGGTCCAGCAAACGAAAATTGAATTCGCAAATCTCCCACAGAAGGATTCCAGATATCAGACGAATGATAGTACAGTCCCATATGCATTTTGATGTCATAGGCGTCTGGTCTTTCGCCTCCAGTAAATTGAACAAACTTGGTAAATTTCTTTTTTAACTCCTTCCCTAATTGGAAATTTCCAATGTACACGAATGGATTTAAACGGATTTCACTTGAAATCGGAATGTAACTGGAAAAAATAAAGATGATTTTCTCCATTTTGCTACAGATAACATAAATTCAAACTTTCCATCCTTTGTATTATGTACCAACTTTTAGAATTTGATTAAATACTTACACTGGATTTTCGTGTTTCACAGGGTCGTAAAATTGAGAACTGTCAATTAGCTTGTCGCGCCACATCTGTGTGTATTTGAATGATGAATTCTGCAACAATATTTCTCCTGATGCTGAACTTCCGCTAAATACAATGTAAAAATTAATTTCCCACTCATTTTTTGTTTACACCTATTTTATCCTTTTTTGTCAGATTGTGTACACTCGTTTTTAATTACACCAGCAAGCTTTGACTTGAAATCACAATTTGCAGATAAAGAATTTTCGCATGTAGAAAAGTGCAAATAAAATAGAGTGTACACCAATCACTGTGCGTTACTTACGTGATCTTTTCCTCGACCCACTGATACATTTGTACTCGTCTTTTCAGTTTCACTGCAGCTATCGACACTCCATAAAAACTGTCTTCTAATGGCTCTGGTATTTTAAGATAACCAACTATGTGAACCAGTTTTCCATCATTTTCTTCCTGTACTTTATCAGGAGAGATCAAAGGAATCACGGCACGAAGACCTTCATGATACGATCTTGAACTTTCAATGGCTCGACCCTTTAAAAAAATATTGATTGCGACATTTAATTAGACTAAAAAAATTGTATATACCATGAAGAATTTTATTTTTGCATACTTCATTCCAAATCATGACCAGTGTGGACACTAAAAGTAGAATGAATCCTACAATTTTCTTAAACCAGCCTAGGTGGTGCCGATACTGCATCTGCATGCATTGACATCTTTCTAATGCCCGTTTTCGACTCTTGTACCAAGCTGGATGAAGATTTGTGCTTTCTGGATACTATAATTTCACAAGAGATCAAAGTTTAGGTTGCTTTAATCCCTACTTGATTAAAATGCATGCCGTATACAAATCATCCATATTGCGTCAAACTTACTATTGTACGATACATGGTTCCGAATCAAGCGAAGGAATGTTTTCCTGAACCAATTCTCAGTTATTGTCTACTTACTTACAAAGTAATTATATAGAGTATTATTATTGCTGTAATGGAGGAATGTTGGATTCCTTGCGCCATCTTGGTGACATATAATATGCCCTTTAATAATGACCTCGTTGTGTCGATACATAAGGCAACAAGAACGTATTTTCAGCCAATTTTAGGTTAACGGCCTCTTGTGATGTCTTTCTTCAGAAAAGGTTCATGTCTTTTTCTAATTTTGTCAGGAGTCCCCGCATTCCTTACCTAAAAATCTATTATATAAAGCATACGATTTATTCTCAAGAATCGTTTTAAGTAAACGAATCCGAACAATTTCTTCTTTTTATAACTTACCTCATATCTCATTATAATTATTTCTGACTTTGGGATGTTACACAGTTGAACACACCTTTTGTTTCTGCATAGAGATTTGAATGCGCCTCGTCCTAAATTAACACGTTGGCACACAAATTTTCATGCGACTCTATTCAGCAGAAAATTCAAATCATCCCAAGTGACCAAGAAGCACCATAAATTAAATTCTCATCGACTCCTGAAAAAAGCTGGCTGGGGAGAACAAAAGCATGAATTCTATTGACATTTTCCATAAAAGGAAACGACAGCATCGTGAAACGTGGTTTTGTTTAGTCAGAAATAAATATGCTGCTAATTAATGATATTTTCAAATAATTGTATACCAATACTATACTTCCTATTTTGCATTGCAATGCTTTTAAAAAGTATGTATGGGTTTCATATGCTTGGGTGTTTCAACAAGGTGGGGATGCAGATGGATGGGAGGCCAAGTGTTCCATGGACTCAACATTATACCCATTACACAGAGGTTGGTATTTGGAAGCTCATGGAAAAGGACGTGTTGTTGCACGTTGCACTCCACCGCAAGCTGTTTCCCAACTTCAAATAGCAGAGTCCATGATCCCTCTCTCCTCTGTATCTGACTGATATCGTCCCAAATCCAATCTTCAATGCAAATGATCCTTGGAAAACCACCTACAGATATTTTTGCATATTACCAATTCTAAAAGACATTTTCATCTTGCACGTGCGGTACGCTGTGAAGGAGGATTGTTGAAGTCCAAAATAAATTGTTAATTTAATTAGAGGTCGTCATAACAGAAACTCTGGTGGGACCAATGCAATGTTTCCAACTAAACGACAAAGAAAAACGCTTCTTGACGTCCACTCGGCGTGCTTCATTCATATTTCATATTCAATGGACAGATCGGATCAAGCATTTTCGTTTCTCAATATCAGAGGAAGAAGTCCCATCTCTGTGTCTTAAAGATGAAGAAAATCCTAATCCTATAATCCTATGTACCACCGCTTCTCTATTCTAATATGATGAACAAATGTATTAAAAATCTAGCTATACATACATACCTACACACCACACCAACCATACGGTTTTGTCCAACCAAAAGAAAACTGGATTCCTTCTTTACTTTTTTACAAACTCCGTCAGTCAACACAAGTCATTCGTGGATATCACACAGGATTATTTTCCAGTAGAGCTTTTCAGAAAGCTTTTCTGGATAAGAAAACTTTTGTAATATTAAACTAGGTGATTGGAATCGTATTAAAGCCGGCTGGCTTTGGATTAATTCGCATGCTCTTTGTGACCTCTGGATTTTAATTGAAGATAATAATATTAAGTATGTTTGCAAATTTTAGGCGAAGTGCGCAAACAAGCCTTGGCCATGATCCAAAATTCGTTGAAATGCCCTACGAATGGCCAGACTGGGGAGCACATAGAGGATGTTCCACATATTTTTACTATCCTTGGTGCTTCAGTAAGTAACTGTAATATGACCATGGCATCCTAGTGCAACAGAAAATGCTAAGGAATTTGTTTTTTAAACAGACTTTTAATTGATTTCATTAGGGTGACTTGGCAAAGAAAAAAATCTACCCGACTTTGTGGTGGCTTTATCGAGATGGACTCCTTCCAAACACGACGTGGTTCGTTGGCTACGCAAGGTCAAAAATGACTGTTGCTGATGTCCGGGCAAAATGTGATCAGTACATCAAGGTCAGTTAGTCAGGGTCAAAGTCAGTTTTAGTTAAAACTCATACGGAGTAAACATTATTAATAAAACTGGGCTATAATTTCTCTCAAGGTCAGTCCAGATGAGCAAGAGATGTACGAAAAGTTCTGGGGACTTAATGAATACGTTGCTGGAAGCTACGACCAGCGACGGGATTTCGAACTCTTAAATCAGGAGATTAGCATCAGAGAAAAAAATCTGGCTGCAAACAGGTTGTTCTATCTTGCTCTTCCACCGAGTGTCTTTGAGCCTGTCACGTCAAACATCAGGAACACTTGCATGAGTACCAGGTTTGTTTTGTGGGAACTTTTATTTCTATTGAAGAATCTTGTGATTGGTCATAACATAACTAAATGCTCAATTTCCATTAATACATCCAATAGATGAGAAAAAACAATTCATTTAAAAATGTCTTCTAAGATTTGCTTAACAGTTACTTTAACAATATTTGTGCGTTTTTAGGTATGGCTCACGCGGTCCAACGGCTGCAGACGAGATGTGTTCCAAAAATGACTTCAAACATTACGGCTCGTACACCTGGCCGGGGCATTAACTCTGAATAAATGTAGGACAGTTAATAAAATACGTAGCTATTTCGTCGTTCTTCAATATAATTAAGTGTATACAGTAGGTACATATTTCAAATTTCAGCAGGTGCTACTAATGTAAATCAACGCAGAAATCTATATGAGAGTGTATTTTCGTATGCATATTTTAAAAATCTCTTGTAATCATTGCTGTGATGCAGAACCCTGATATCTAAAAATACTTTAATCATTTAATAATCATCACAGAAAATAAAAATTATAATTAAACAAAATGAACTCTTAATAAAATTTATTTATTTGAAAATGGAATCTTTGTAGTTGACAAACAATTATAGTTACATGGGTGGAGAAAGCCACCTTTAAAAATGCAACATAAGTACAACTTTAAGGCACCTTTAACGTGAACAGTGAAAGATTAGATTTACGAGCATGACAATGGTTAGCTTGATAGAAGAGGTTTATAGTTCGTTTTACCAAAACATACGCTTAAACGCATATCTAAGCGCGCCGAGTTGTAGAATTTGAAACCCGACGCAGTGCCACCAACCCCAACCCCTAGAAACGTTGTCATAGGTATTTTTAGTAAATATGATAGGGCATGTTTTCATATTAAAGTGACAGTCTATTTAATAAAGAAATTCACCTGTTCCTCGGTTCGCGAGAAAAATACCCTTGCATGTACCACCAGCGTCCAAACATCCAAATGAAAGTGGCAGTGGCAGAAATAACAGGCATTTCCAGTCCGCTAAAGATGAGATGAAACAAAAGTCTTAGGTGGACTTCGTGGGTACTTTTGTAGCCCCTGCAATACAATAAAATCGCATCAATCAATTAAGGCCGTGAGTCCATTTCAAACATCGTTACAGACTTGTCAATTTTATAGAAACGTGCCGGTAAATGCAGTTGTAGGTCATGTACATGTCATTATGAGTAACAAGATTCGGAACGATGTAATCACGTTTTGCCTGCGAGGCCTTAAACCACGTCCAGAAAACGAAACCAGTACTGCAAACCGACATAAACAAAACGCTTCCAAATCCATGAGGAACCGTGAGTATATTTCCTTCCGAAAGGATTACGAAATGATCCTTTAGACTTTCCTTATTCTCAATTGTAGGATTAGTCCGAACCTTATCAATCGCCTTTTGGGTTCTGTATGAAATGTACTCTGACGATGGCATATTTGGACTCAAAGTTTCAACTTAAAACTCTGAAAAATAAAAATCCAAAATAAAACAAAAGCAGAAAAGAGTTAGATGGTTGAATGTTTAATAGAAATAAAGAAAGAAGCTGCTATTTATTGTGTGTGGATTGTGGTCAGTGGATATTGTACTTGTGCATTATACATAACTTTGCTTTCACTATTCTTTTACTTTTCCTTCAGATATTTACTCTACTTTATCTTCAATCGACAAAAATCAGAGAAAACATTTAACAAAAATCGAAATTTGCAATTTAATTTTTAAGTCGGAAGTTATATTCTTAATCTGTCTGTTGGTCTGGCTCACACTGCTATCGTGTCGTATGTAAATACGGAAACCATTCGAATTCCAAAAACCCAAATTTATAGCAAATTTTCGAAGCAACAAATAGCGCGCATTTCAAATCTCACAGAAAGTTATAATGTATCTCAGCTGGTAGATGAGTCGAGGTACTTGGTAGAAAAATTTCAATCAGTCTTTTTGAGTGGGTTATATTAATTCAATTTTATTTAGTTGAAATTATTTTATTTAATTACTTAGGTCCGTAGAAATATAACAGGAGGATTGAGCAGTACGACGCGACTTGTTTCTTAAGAATATTAATTAAAGTAAATTTCAGGTTTTTTTTTTAATTTGAGAAGGCTGGAAGCAAGGAAAAGATTAAACCTTGGCCATGGCCTCATTTTCAAAATCAAGCGACATGGAAATTGGAATGGACGTGAATTATATTGAACCAATAAATGCAAACGCGATTGCATCAATAAGTGGTGATGAAAATGAACCGAGTTGTTCCATTAAATTGAAGACCGGAGGAATGGAATTAAGAAACATTGAAGTTCCATGTTGCTCAAAGGACGTTAATTTTGAATCGCTTGAGGACAAAGATAAGCCTGTTTTAGATTTTTCCAAGAAAAAGAAATGGAAGGATTATCTGGAGGAACTCAATGAAGTATCCGACTCGGAAGCTGATTATTTTATGAAAGACAATGATGATACTAATGTAATGTACGACCCACTTTATCCTAGAAGGTCAGCTCATAGCAACCAGGACATAAGGGTGGAATGGCTTTTGGATACAAAAAGTAATTAACATACATTCCGTTGTCTTAAAATGAAGTTACTATGGTTGGTAAATATGTATGCCTTATTATTTTATTTGTCTTTCCAAACCTAATTTAGAGTCTGCGTCTTCTCATACGACTGTTGCATCCTTTTTGAATATTACTCCAAAGCCTGTGCTAAACAAGGAGTCAGAATTCGTCGGAATTGTAAGCTATGTGAACTCACCAACCGAGTTTTACATAACTTTAGAAAGCATAAATGCTCGCACATGTTCATGTAAGAAAGCCGATGATTGGGAAACCAAGTTTAAAGAAGTAGAGGAAGACGTTGCTATTAAAATAGGAAAACGTGATGAAATCGACGAATATTACATTTGTGGTCCTGATCTGGAAAGTGATCTGTCGTCCATACCAAGCGAGGAAGATTTGCTGCACAGTTTTCTTAAAAAACGTTACAAACAGTTTCAGAGAGATGAATACCTCCCAGACATTGAACTGGTAGCCGTAAGAGTGGACTTAATGTGGAGACGTGGTATTGTCTTACTAGAATATCCAAAAGCAGCTGAAAGTAACACCCATGAGTACCAAGTTCAGTTAATTGATTCTGGTGAAAAACTCACCGTGGACTCTTCAAATATGTGCTATCTTCCAGAGATGTTTGGGTATTCGCCAGCTAAGGTTAATTTACTTATTCTCGGTTATCATATTCATAATTATTCTAGATATTTTCTTTTCAATATATTTTGTGTTCATTTAAGGCATACAAATGTTGTCTATTTGGGATTTCACCCAACTGGATGGACTGGAGTGCGAATGCTGTATCCGACTTTATTGGGCTGGTCTATAAGAAAAAGATACGAATGATAGTAAAAGAAGGGTATGTGGTAGTAAACCATAAGTACTAAAATTTTAATACTAAAAATTTTAAAAAATGTGCTTTGTTATACAATTTTTAGACCTAAGGACGATGATAAGAAATACAAAATCATAGAAAATCGTCCATATATTGTGAAAATAATTGTGGAATCAGATGATGATGATGTCATCGATATTACCCAACACATGATTGAAAAAGGTTATGGAATGAAGTGGAATCCCTTCCCTTATCGTCCATGCGTTCGGAAGGTCATAGATACAAGAGGACACGATCTCTTACGCCAACTTGGGCCGCCGTCGTTACCTAAACTACCACTAGACAAAGAAGGCAGTGGACATACGTGGCAAAAAACTTGCGAGGAATTAAAGGAAAACGAATCAGATAGTCCGTATTCCGGTAGCCCTCCCGAGGAATCTACCAATACTCAGATTCGCAGGGTGGAGCAAATGTAATAACATTCGTTACATGAGTATAAACTATGCATGTATGTTTTATGAATGATTCATTTCCTGATTAAACCATGATTTTTCAATAAAATAGGAATAAGGTTTGTGAAGAAATGAAAGTTACGTTTGTTCGACTCAAGCTGGAGGAATCAACAACAAGTGTCCATGAAGAGGACAACGCGGAGCCAACTACCGATTAATCATGATGCAAGAATGAATATTATAACCCTTATAATGATGTAACATATTATAACTACTGAAGGTTTTAAAAGTTTAGGATTATGCCTACTCAATTTTAAGTTTTAATGGGTTGCAGCCCTGAAAAATACCTATGTGCAGAACTTTGTAATATTAAAGTATGGTACAGATCTGTTAAATATTAAAATGTAAAATTGTAATTACACTTCAAGCTTCTACTTAACAAGTGTTTTCCTTTTAAAAGTCCAATGTTTAATGACGATGAGATGGGCGCCACTGACAGAGGCGAATGTATGACCCCTCCTCTTCTTCATACATATTTCTTTCCATTATTCGTGGCTTCTCAATTGCATATTTTGCGTTAACTGGACTGACTAACTTACTACGTCATCCATCCATTGCGCATTGAGATAAATTAACTATGTACCTTACACGAAACACGAGGAGTAGGACAAAAATGCAAGCCAAAAAAATCATAAAAAAATGCAACAAAGTGATGATAAGTTGATATTGAACACGGACACACCATGAAGTGTCTCACTATACCCAGGTAATGTGTCTTGGTGTTCGTACGAGTTTCGCTTTTTATCGATATTTTACCCTTTTTTAGATTGTTTCAATTCAGGAGCATAGCATTATATTAGCATCTTACTCTATCAAATCAATATCAACTTGTTAGTAGTGTAAAAATAAATATAATTGTGTGCACTAAAAATTATTCTTCGCTAATAGTGTATAGTGCATTTATATTATGTATAGCATTCATCCACCACAATTCATCTAGTAACATTCATTAAATCTGAATATTGAATATCTACGTTTTTTGACAGCCAAATAGCATTATTATACACTGGAAGGCCTCATCATACTTTTTTTCTTTTTCTTTAGCTTTTTCAGTTCATAGGGCCTTTAAAAGGAATAACTTGATTAAAGCTATTTGAAACAAAATGTTTGCAATTATTGATTCGTGGATATTTTATAAAATGAAATATTTAATCTAAAGGATAGAATGTTCCGTTTTTGTGGAAGTATAAACATGAAGTTGTTCTAGCAGTATTTAAGTAAATAGTTTTAAAATAAATAATTAGTTGCTAAATACTCGGTTTCCAAAGGTAAGGTTATTTAAGTATTTGCACATAATTTATTGTACCAGTCTTATAATCAATGTTTACAGATATTAAATGCTGAAGTACTTTTAACAGTTATATCTAAAAAATTATACTTACATGTTTTATTTGAACTTATTGTAGTTGTCAAGATGAGTGATCAGTTTCGAAAAGTCGAGCAGTATTCGCCGAAGTCCTCGCCGCGTGGATCTCGCTCTCCCGTTGTTCCTCGTCAAGATTCAACTGGAACTCTTAAGGCTACTATTTCCTTAGGAAAAAACCCCTCCATTGTTCACACGGGGCCTTTTTACTTGATTAAGGAACCTCCGAGTAAGATTAAATAAAATAAAAGTTTCTACAAATGGAATGTTTTGGGAATGGTGTTCGTTAATAAGTTTCTTATTTGGCGTTTCTTCTTTAGCTGAAAGTGAATTAACTGGTGCTACCAATTTAATGGCCCATTATGGGCTGGAGCATTCCTACAATAAATCAAGTGGAAGAAAAGTTAGAGACACGCTGTCTTCATTCCTGCCTAATCTCCCTGGCCAGATCGACAGTCCTGGTCATTTAGATAACAGGTAAGAAATTCTTAACAACATGTGTTGACCTTCTGCGGAGTTGATGAGCGATGAGTAACGGTATTTTATTACGAAGCCGAGCTATCAGCAGAATGTTGGATAACGATAACGACAGGAGGCCGTTGAATTTTTTTTCAAATTTAACCAATTGGCTTTTGATAAAGGTCTCTTGAAATTCTTTTGAATCATGCACTTGTAAAATGATATTAAGCATCATTGAATGGAAATTAGTTTTTATGAGAGAATGAAGACTGGGACTATGGCACAAATGTCAGAAGAGCAGTATTTTTACAGCTTTTTCATAAGTTCTTTATCAATACTCCTCCATTTTTAGTTCTCTAGCTTCATATCTACAGTCTACAGTTTATAACAGCTATAATTATAATTGTGCCATACTTTTTCAGTTCACTCAGATCTGTGATTGATAAACCACCTATAGGAGGCAAGGAATTGCTACCCTTGTCATCAATGCAACTTTCTGGATTCCGACTCCATCCAGGCCCGGTAAGCTTATATATATTAAAATGTTTTACGTTTAGTTTCACCAAAAGATGCAAAGTTATTTTACTCTTTGTTGCAACGTTTCTAGCTACCTGAGCAATATCGTCTCATGAACCAAGTGGCCGTTAAGAAGAAGCACAAGCACAAGAAACATAAGCATAAGCCTGGTGATACCCCCAGTCACCACCAAGAGTCGACGACTACATCGGATGTTGCCTCGTCAGCGGAAAAGAAGCACAAAAAACAGAAGCGTCACGACGACGACAAGGAAAGAAAGAAAAGAAAGAAGGAGAAGAAGAAAAAGAAACAGAAACATAGTCCCGAACATCCCTCCAGTTCGTCACATGCGGACATGTGATTTCGATTTCCTCAACTAGTTTGGATCGCTTTCTGTTCAAAAATGCCTTTGCTTGTCGCGCTCAATATTCAATGTTTGTAGGTTATTCATTTACTGCAGTAATTGCAATCCATTTCAATTTATTCTCAACGTGAGATACAATTTTAATAGTGTAAATTACATATTCATCAATGTACATATTGTTTAAAATTATATGGGAGATGGGATTTGTTACTCCGCATATACATAGCGATAGCATGTAATAAGTTATAATTTTATATGGTAGGTATATCAATACTAAATACCTAACAAAAATTAAAAATTAAAAGAGCTGTAAGAATATAGCAGAATTGTAATTAATATTTAAGGTGTTTCAAGATTCCCGTTTATCCGTTACGAACGCAAAATAGATCATATTTATGAAATGTAATACTGTCATGCTTATTATTTATAAAACTACTTGTGTAATTAGGCCATTTCGTGTGTCATTAAATTCCCAGTGGTGTTTTTTTATCTAAACTTTCATTTTCAGCTTTTCATTTATCTTATCATTATCTATCTTTCTATTCGAATTTTGAGATTCCAGGCGAATTACAGTTCATAAGAGAACGAAGTCCATAAGGCATTGGCGGCACACAGCTTCGTGATGATGATAATGATGAACAAAGTCTTCCGCTGCCATGGTAACTAACGCACAACAATCGGCTATATTTTTTATTTTTTGGAAACGGGCAAAAGTTTCCCTTCTCCCTTCCAAAGCATATATATCAACAAAGGGAGTAGAACAGGTTGGGCCTCATATTTGGGCTATACATACTACGTAAATTGGATTTAAAAATCATTGACATTTCCATTTGTTTATCGTTCAATACCAACGGTTTCCCCAATATGGCACAAAGGACCATAATTATTTTATTATTTATATTTAATGCATTTGATTCCGCAAGATTACAAAGTTTAGAGGAAACAAGTGAAAAGTGTGACAGTGACAGTAATACAAAAGTTTGCCTCAGATCAACAGGATTTTACTACAACTTGTGGAATGAAACAAGCTGGAACATAAAGTTTGACGATGAAAGCGAAGTCTCATCTAGAGAAAGGTTTTTACACTCCCAGTTTCGAAATCATGACTGTCCTTCATCCATTGCCGTGGACTCATATCGCTGTACCAATGATTACTGCTTCTGTGACTTGGTACTTATACCAGTGTGATAATCTTTTACTTAAAAGGCTCAATAATTGATTACTATTATGTACAACCAAATGCCGCTCATAACACAAATTAAAAATTTCAATAAGTTTAATGTTAGGTAATAAAGTTAAAATAATTTTAAAAGTTACAATTTCATTCCGGTGTTTAGGAATACCCTTTACCCACGCACCCGATCTCTAACGGTGTACTACTTCCGGGTGGTGTAACATGCGAAAGATATCTACGACGGAAATATAGAAGTCCAGCTTGGCATTGGCACCCAACCCAGCCAGACCTTCTCCGTTGCAAATCCGATAGCGGTCCAATTTCCATACCATCGTTTTGCGTACATCAGGATAATTTAGAGCGTACGCCAGACATTTATGTTAGCAAAAGCACTGTGGACGGGAGTGAATATTATGAGAAAATACGACCCAAGAAAGCACATTTCAGCTGGCGCAATGTTTCATATGAAGCTTCCAGGCCGCTCAAGAAATATCAAAGAAACAGGTATTGAAAAGCATTATTTAAGCGTTTTACATCCAATTTTAATTAGATCTCCGACGGTTACCTCTTCATCTTATATGTTGCTGGTGGTAGATGGTCATATATTCACATGTTTATCAATCAATCTACTAAAAATACTTCTATATCTAGCGACATCAATGGAACGGATTATACATGGAACCGAGTCGATGAGCTCAAAGCGGTCCCAGGGATTCTTTATCGGGTTGACAACGATGTCGATCCAGAGACAAATATCAGCACTGAGTACGTCGAAGTGGAATCCAGTCTAATAAAAAATGTGACATTTGCCTTTTCAGGTATGTTATATGTCTATTACAAAAGTATGCTAGATATATGCCCATGAAAGTATGAATATCGACTAGTACATCAATTTTCCTCGACTTAGGAAGCCATATCATGCTTCTTTTTGATTCATAATCATTAATATACGAGCACGCCAAGTAAAGATTAAAAATTTCATCTAGCACATAATTATGTTTTTGCTGTTGATAAATTACATTTCATATTGCATGACTTACACAAAGATCACCGTTTCCGTAATAAGTGCGAAAACAACCCATAGCTTCCTTGAAATGAGTAAAAAAGTGAAGGATGATGGGGATTATTATAAGTATAGTAAGTAGATGCGAAAAGATTGATGACAGTAGTCGCGACTCACGTACAATGATCCGTATTTACTTGATCCTGAAATATTATTTTTACCCTTTTAGTTACTTACCTCGCACCTTGCATTCATGCATTCATTCCCGCTGTATTTAGCGTTATGATGACCGAGATTGGAGCAAAAAAAATGTCTATGATATATGATAAGGCTTTGAAAGAATTAACCATCAGTATATATGCTTTTACTGCCGAGGGAAAAGAAATAATGCGTATAGACAGGAATGCTTTTGTACGACAATTTTTATAGTAACAAATTCTCAGTTTATTTATTAAAGAAAGAAATAAGAGTGAATTTAATTATTATTATGTAGGAAGGTTCTAATCCACACATTGCAGTTGCACTTTCATTTAAACAATAATTTATCTTTAGCAATTACATACATGCTTATCATGTCTGAACAATTCAATTGAAGTCCCATAAACATGCGCACAACAACCAAAATCTCTTCACAATAAGATTCACAATTACATACATGTTGAAAGAAGATTTACAATTTACACTGCTAAAACTCATGTTTTTTTTTTATTTTGTAATAACTAACGATCAATTTCACAACATATTTTGTCTAACAAGATTCGCTTGTGGTGCTTTACGTAACGCATCATAATATTTGTCTGACAACTTGACTTGGAAATAAGGTGAAAAGTGATAGCGAATTTGTGTGCGTCATTTTTATGTAACGTGATATGCAGTTTTCTCAAAAGGTTTTTTAACAAGTAATCACTTACCTTAGGTAGGTACATTTATGATATGATATGGCAGATATGATGAAATCTTTCTTATTCTCTTTATCCTTTTTTTTTAAATTTTGATTAAAACGGAATTATGTGTACCGCGATTTGAATTTAAACTCATTTTTTGGCA
Organism: Seira musarum; assembly: GCA_027743895.1. Taxonomy (NCBI): domain Eukaryota; kingdom Metazoa; phylum Arthropoda; class Collembola; order Entomobryomorpha; family Entomobryidae; genus Seira; species Seira musarum. The sequence continues at coordinate 8,846 of JAHZMX010005967.1, read as the reverse complement.
TGGCATAAACTCTGCAAAAGAAAGTTATTTTAATGAAAGCTTTATTACTTTATTAGTGCAGACCGAATATATTCGAATTCTTTTTTTTCTAATAATCGTGCGATTTTTTTGGTTTTGAAGGTTCATCCTGCAAAACGTTTATAAGAATATTAGACAGTCTGAATAAACTTTTTACAAGTTGGAAAACGCTTAATTAAATAGCACCCTTTCATATGATCGGTTCAGACAACGACCTTTATCTATAATTTTTGTATGCCCTTTTCAATATAAAAATATAAGAAAAATTCCTCGTGTACTCTCGTCGGTGCTAATTAATAGAGCGGTTTTCATATTTCCTGTAAATACGAATAAATATTATGCAGCAACAGAGGTTGTGAAGGGAGATAAGTGTTTTCATTTAAGCCGTTTCTCCAGTGTGGACCACATTGCTAATCAATGAACTGGCTCCTATTTAGAAAGCAGAGTGAGATAGAAAGAGTCAGTTGTTTTGTAGATTACTTAGGATGAGATTACAATGTACCTATTATTACCAGTGATTTCATTTTCTACAAAGATGAAACTATATATGTATTTCTTACTCAAATTATCATCGATGCGATTGCACTACAACATTACACTAGAATAGAAATACGTTCTTACCTGGGGTAAAATGAAACTTGTTAGATTTATAGTATTTTCTAGTAACAGCTTATAGTCTACTTCCACTACTACCCTACAGACTAATGAAACCATTTTTACTACATCTTTCTATTTCTGTACGATTTTTCCGTAATTTGTTTCATATGAAAGTTTTATGACGTTCATCTTCGCTTTATCTTTTTCGATCGTACTACAAACTAAACTGCAATAGAAGTTTTTAATCGGGATCGGATATGACGAGTTTGAATGGATCCTCTGATCTGGCATAAAAATGCATTGAAATATTGGTTTATATTTTTTTACAGTTTATGTAATTTTAACAATCCAGCGACATAGTTATTTTTCACCCTGGCCATAAAGTATTCAGCATTTGTTGTTGTCGTGGATTTTGTTCACATTTGGTGTGTCTGTGTAGCATCAAAGCTCAATTAATTTTCTATGCTGATATCCATAATAAATATATTTTCTAGTTCCTTCCACGAGTTATCTCTTTTTTTAACTGAAACTGACTTTGAAGAGAAAAAATCCTCTACATTTTTCATTCGTTTTCCTGGAAAATGCTTAGCATTTGTCAAGTTCTTGAAATGATGTATTGACTGGAAACTTATTTTTTTATCATGAATCATGATGGTGGAATGAATCCCGGGCTTTATTTTCCTTACATGATTAAATTTTGTACATAAGTATAGCTAAAGATTTTTCTTACAACACAAATACTTAAATAGTTCTAGCTCAGAGCTATAAAATGAAAGATTCCTTTTGTAAAGAATTTTTTAGAAGAGCCTTTTTTGAATACGAACTTCTTTAAATAAAGCGTGACAAAGAAATCGGGTTTAATCTTATGTAAAATAGTGTGCTCTTTCTTGTAATATGCGTAGTATAAGAAGGATATTCTTTTTCATTTAATCCTCTGCCTTAATCATTATGATGTGTGTACATGGAGGGGAATGAAACGAAGACTCCTAACTTTTGAGACTAGATTTATCTGAAAGAGTTCGTTAAGACTATTCTGTCTTCAAATCCGATATAATGGGACGACGTGATTGTTGCTCTGCGCCTGAATTGTAAAATTGGTAGAAGAAAAGCCAACAAGGTAGTATTCGTTCATTCCAAAGATGTTTGGGGCATTGTGACACATGCTTTATGAACGAATAAATAAAACAAGTTTGTAGGTAAGTAGTTTTCTAGCATATGGACATAATTATCCAGATTTTCTTTCACGTCTACGACTATTTTCCCATTCCATATTTTTCACAGACGTGTGGGTCCTCTTATTTGAGTTATCATTTGATTAATATCATCTCATCAACAAAAACTTGTACAACTTTTCAAAATTTTTCTCTATGCTTATAAAAGTAAATCATTGTCCTTTGTCATTCTGAATGACTTATTCAGGTTAGGTTTGGTAAGTAAGTAGGTTTGGGGTGTTTAAAACAGGAAAAGGAGTAACCAGCTTGAATGTCTTTATATGTAAACTTTGTACCCAAGAATAACATAAGTACATCTATGGGTAATGAGAGCAGTTTCAATCGACATCCTTATTCTGGCATCATCTTTGACCCAAATACCAGTGTGGTGCATATCCTAAATTTTAACTTCTTTCATGAAGATGAAATTTAATCTATCCCAGCCAATTATCAAGATTTTCTTTCACGCCTTCGTATTAGCTAAGCTTAGACAATAATCATTCATTTAACCATAACAAGTTTTTTGGCGAACTCATGTTGTGTGGGAAAAGAACGAAAATTACATTTGTTGAATTAATTTTAATGGTATAGGAAGGCGAAACTTCAGGAAACAAATGAGCAAGATTGTTTGTGGAACATAAACAGGCGAACGCATGAAACTAAACATCTGTCAAAAAACTCCATAGAAAATTGAAGTTACTTGAGCTGAATAAATACCTAATTTAAATGGCATAAAACTTTCTCCAAATCACTTTTCACTCACTGGCATCATTAAAAACTTTCTGGGGCTTAGGTTTGAGGAAGAATGTAAGATGCGAAATTTTGATATGTGTTATTTACCCTCATGTAAATCTAAATGGTAGACAGTGTGTGTTCTTCTAACAATGGAGGAAATAAAAATGTGTGTGCGTCTATGAAACAGTCATATATATCTAGGATAGGTATGTTGTGATGACCCAAATTAAACTACTTATGACGTTCTTTGCCAGAATATATGTGCTCACAGACAGTTAGTTACGTATAAATAAATATTCCAGTATGCGTATACTAACGTAAATATCCATTACAAGTGATAAACTTTGAATATCATTCTGCTAAACATAATATTTTAAATGTTATGACTGGGAATGTCAATAATTACAAATGAAGTTTAAAGAAAAGGGCCATGACGATTGTGGTCCAAAGGTCAAGGCTGCTAACCTTCAAAAGTACTCCATCATCAGTAGCGGTTGGACATGATTTCTCAAGTGGAGCCTGAAACAAACAAAAAACAAATCACTCGCATTCATTTCATTTCCGTTTATGTAAACACCTCGTTCGAATGTTGGTCTGTCTGTATAGGAAACAATACGTGGCTACTTTACCGACTACCCGTATTTATGGATATAAGTACTGTGCTAGTAGAGGAAACAGAGGAAAAATTGGCTTATCAATTTTAAGTATTTTTTTGTCACAACCTACTTTCTTTGAAGGAAAAGTTTGGAAAAGTTTTGTGCGTAGGTTTCGCATGAAGGGACTATTGCTAACAAGCTTTCTTTGTTACAATGGGATGATCAGATCAGCGTCAACAGTACTCATGATCTGAGATATGGCTCCACCGTACTTAATATTGACTTTGTTTCAACTCTTTCCTTCAACTTTCTCCAAACAAATAGTAATATTACATACATAGTAGTTGCTTTAGATTGTAAGGTTGACCTCTTTTCCCTGGATTTTTACTCTTTATTTTTTTCAGCCACCGCAAAGATGATTGCTAGTGCTAGATGGACTTAAAAGACTTCGACTAAAATCGTTATCCATCTAAAAAGCTTCATCAATTCACGGCACATTCTATTGCTGGAAGTGTATAAATGCAAGAAGGAACTACGCAGATGCACTCGTAGATTTGCCAATTTTTGTGACTTTCGTAGGGAAATCCGGATATTGTATTCGGGTTTTAAGCAATATTGTATAAAACTTACTTTTTGAGTCAATATTTCAGATAAAGAGTTAAGCACATATTTGCTTAGGTTTGCAAAACACTTTCGTTTCATGTGACCCTCATTGTAAAAAAGCCACAATGCGGCATGAAGCATTCACCACAACCGACTGACTATACATGAATACATAAGTCTTGACTTGCCATACACCATGCCACATCACATCTTCGTTTAATAATAAAATGTGCGCTTTCTAGGATCGCATCTTTCTTCAAAACGAATCTCGCTAAAACGAAAGCTTTTTGATCAACTCAAATTGGTTTCCGCACTCTTTTTCCTCTTGCGCTTTCACAATGCACACTAAATTCTTGTCAATTTCGGCGATATAAAAGTTTGAGGAAAAAATTACTTATTGTTACAGCAGGCACGTACATACGTATAAAACAGGCATTACAATTATTACAGTTACTGCGCTATGCATACATTTTAATCTACTTTGTTATGTTCTTATGAGTTTGACAGAGTGCGAACTCTGCAAAATTTCAACTTCCACACTCAACTGGGCAATAACAGGTATTCTTATATGTTTGTTGTCTTATCAAACAGAGTTGTTGCATGGAGTGAATCATTTAGCTGAATAATGTGATTTCTGAAGCTTAAATCAACTTTTCCACTACATTTTCCGCGGAAAATTGAGGCCTCTTTATCTTACGAGTTGTCAGTGTTTCCATCAGTCGCTGAGTCAATCAGTACTTGGATATCACCAACTAGTAGAATAGACATGAAGCCTGTTGGTTTTTACGATAAAAATAAACAGAGTCGTTCGAAACTGGGAACGACAAAAGCGACGACAAGAAGAAGAGCGGGACAATGCAAAAAGTTGATTCATTCAATCGCTTTTGAAATAGGATGCGTTGTTAAAGAAGATTTGGAAGTACTTAACCAATATAGGAGTTTTTACTCGAGCAGCTTGACATTCGCCTACTCATGAAATTGTATTTTTGTGCCAAATTATATTTGCTGTACCAGCATGTCATGGCATGAAAATGCCAGTACCATCCAACACCCTCACTCTTTTTTAAAATGTCAAAGGTAGCAAATGTCACCTAAATAAATTTTTGTATAGTACAGGTAGATTGGAATACTTTAAAAAACGTTAATGTGCTAGATACGGGCGATGAATCAGTAGTGATTACTTAATGATGACATTATCTCCTAAATGAAATGTCGGAGGTAATAAGATGATTGCATGTTTCAGTGAGTATGTACTTATAAGTCAGTGTTAATTTGGAAAAAGTAAGATAGCTGGAAGAGGTCAATGGTGAAATTATGTTAATTCTGGCCTCTCGTGATATCCACAAGAGTTGCCGTAGAAGCACAACATTTTTCCATTTTCTTCAACAAGCTTTCGTAACAGAAATTGTAGTTTTACAAAAATTATACATAGCAGGTAACTTGTAGGGCGGCAGAATAAGAAATGTGAAGGTAAGACAATAATATTTCTCTTTCTGCGTTGTGTCTAGCATGAGAAACATGGAGCGTATAGTTCTCTATGATACAGAATAATCATTGTAAAAATCTCCTGTGGCTTTTACACAAGAGGAGGCTTATATTAAAAATTAAAACGTGGATAAAGAGAAAACTTGTTATGAAAGTAAAACCGGAAGAGAAGGTTTTTAATATTACTCGTGTGATTTCATACACTTCTTTTCTCTCTTTCATTTATCATGAGTTGTTTTGTATGAGGAAGAGGAAAATGACTGCATTTTCATGTTCCCTGCTGGCACATCCTTTGCACACTTTGTACATGGAAAAAGCTTTGATAAAAATGCTTTAACATACCTAAGGGCTAGCATGTACGTTGTAGAAACCTCTCTCGCATCTCATTTCATACCTAGGTGTATAGGTAGGTACAAATATTCAGGCTTGAACTCAATTTGAAACAGTTGCCTTACAATTCGTATTGATGATGGGGTAAAAGTTTGTTCAAATTTTAAACGTTTGAGATTGGTAATGTGGTTTAACGTGATTCTGATGTGTTCACACTATTAGATTGTCTTTGCTCATCTCATCAACTTTGAACGTGCTAATAACCCCATTCTGCGTGCTTCCTCCAATTTGAACAGCTGAACCTTGAGCGAAATTTAAGTATTCTTAAATGCGTCACAGGGCAAACCAGATGGGGTAATTAGAATGATTTTCGTAATGAACCGGACGCCCACCTTTATGGTGCTATCATGTTACATACATACTAAACTTTAATCTTCTGAGTTCTTTCTGGAAACCTACTTCACTTCTCTTACATCAAAGATCATCACGGAGGTTTCAGCAAAATGTGCTATCAAATTTCGCTTGGTTCAATGAATACAAATTTCACACCATTACATTTTCCAGGGATAAATCTTCCTACTATTTTGAAAAAAGATACTTTTAAAAATTGAAATTCACACAAAAAAGTTTACAAGCTGTCATTGCAGCCACGCACGAGCTCACATAACTACTCAAATGAATAAAAGAGACCCGATTTCGATTTTGAACCATACCGGGATCTGAGAATCGTTGTTGTAACAATTTCCAGAAAAAGGGTATTTTTTTCACGGTCTTTGGATTCGCTTACATTTCATGTAAGTATTTGCGAGAAAAGCTTTTGAATCAAATCATGAGTTTATTCTTTTGTGAAGTAAAAGTAAAATGAGCTTGCTCTCCTTTTCTCCTCTTTATCATTTCATGGCTTGGCCTACGTTGTCAATTTTCGATCGACTTGGAGAAGAAGTACATTCAACAGTGAGTAACAAAAGGTGTCTGCCTTTTTAAAGTGGCAGGGCTCCCTTTTATATGATGTTGTAACAAAAAAATGCTTTGATTAGTGGAGCTATTACAATGGCGAATAGTTCAATTGTGTGAAGAATTATATACATTAAAACTCTCCATGAACTTCCACGTTTGGATATAAAACATCAATTGTAAAGGGAAATATCAAACGGTTAAATTTTGAATTTTTTTTCTGAATTATTGTCACTTAAAACTTTCTGATTTCTTAACATGTAAAGATGAAAGAGAAATCAGCGTTTCATCTAGATTCTAACAATATTTTTCTGACCGAGTCAAGTCGATCAACTTCTGGTTGAACGTGATATCAATAATGCAAGAGAAAGTGCACTATATGATTTCATGTATTAGTGATTGAACTACATTAAATTTGTAAAGGAGCACTGAACACTTATATAAGATCTTTGTCAGCAAGCAAGCCATAGGTATGATATATCTGTAAAGTGCCATTTGGTCTGTGAACGAAATCTTAGGGTGGAAATTTCTTTTTATTTTTTAACAAGAATTTTCACATTTTTCTTGATCTGGCAGGAATCGAGCTTTCGAAATGGCAACAATTAAATATAGAATTGAACATAAATTGATGCGTATTTTGTTAACATTAATTAATAAAAATCAGGCAATATCAAATTATAAAGGCCCTATTTTCACGATGTGTACTTTTTTTTAATGAACTGTTCCAGACACTACACAGTCTAACTAAACACTTGTAATTGTAAGTAGCTAGAGTCAGACGTCTGCCGACTGGTCGTCCTCACAATTGGCAATCTGATATTGTTTTTTTTTCGCCATTGTAGCAAGAATTGACATTTTCTCGCTTTGAGAATTTGATACAAAGTATAAATACGATAAAAAAAATATGTCGCATGTCATGCTTTCACCATAGGGGTTGAAAAACACTTGCTGGAGTGAACAATGCATTTTTTAATGCTCCACACCCTATATAAAGCTAGATCAAAAGACAGCTGAATTATGAACAGTGTCTTTTCTTTTACAAAATATGTAGTTTTAACTGTAATGAATTGCATTGAGCATTGAGTTGCGCATGAAATGAATGTGTTTATGCAAGAAATAATTGAACAGGACAGAGACAAATTGCTTACTTTGCTAATGCTGTATTCATGCACGGGTTTCCTCGTCCAGCAGTGTGTTTTCAGTGCGATTTCCCTGGCCGAGTCTAGGGTCGTCACCCTTTGTTGGAGCCATTGCTTATACCACAGGAGATCACAGTCGCAGATTAGTGGATTTCCTGAGAAAAGTATGAAAAATTGTTAGGTCTTCGTATTAAATTGGACAACATAATTAATTTTCAGAATTTTTCCAAAAGCACTTAGGTTACTCATGTATATAGAAACACAGATTATTACAAACGATGAAGGAAATTCATCAAAATCATAAATGGAATTCTTCAAATTATATATACCCCAGAAAGTGTTATCATATATCCTTATCAAATATTATCATGCGCATCATTAAAATTTCTCCGGATTTTGCTTATTTTTATATCTAAAACGTCATTGAAATGTTTTAGATGTTGTAAATTTAGTAGCTAAAACAATTTCGTCTTTAACAGAATGAAATCATTTACCAGTGCCATCAGCGAGCACTAACGCGAATTTCGCACAAGGTTTTAGTGGTGAAAAATTCCAGCGATCAAACCTGGTCTGTCATTTATTTTCCCTTTGTCGCATCGTTGAATACTTAATTAATGTGCTCGCAACACATATGATGTGTGCATAATAATAACCTAGTATACATAAGGTACTAAAACAAAAATGAGTTTCTTGTGAAGTAAAAATTGTTCCGATAAACAATGGTGCGGAGAAAAACAATGTCGTGCGTCGTGCTCCTTCCAGTTCAATAATTAAAATAAAACAGAGTGTACGGTGGTGTTTGCGGTTATTTACTTGAAAGTCCAATTTGTGAGATTTTGGTAAAATAATACCGGAGAATATTTTGAATTTTGCAAGGAAAAAAAAAACTTGTTGAATATGATATTCCTTTGACTTGAACCTTAAAAAATTATCGAAAGAAAAATGACAAAACTCAGTACTTTTAATGTCACTGCGATCAATGTTTTCACTGCAGATTTGAAACGTTTGATGTCAAGTTGTTCACCATATCCTTACAAAGCTAGCTCGAATCCTCAATTCTATTCGAAAGAAATGATTCGGGCGAACTTTCCGGGATCGGGGCGAACTTGAAAATTTGGTCGCCGTTTTCCCTAGCTCCGGGAAATGGGCGAACGTTTGCCCCTGTCTCATTATGTTCG